>JAULKQ010003336.1:23573-56921 GCA_032356285.1 Smithsoniella earleae
ATGGGCGCCGACGCGCGCGCTCCGGAAGGCGCCGAGATGGAGGCGATGAAGGCCAACCTCCGCCAGGGGCTCGCGGCCGGAGCGCTGGGACTCTCGACGGGACTCATCTACGAGCCGGGCCGACACGCGACGACCGAGGAGATCATCGAGCTCGCATCGGAGATGCGCGGCACCCGGGGCCTGTATGCGACGCACATGCGCGACGAATCGAAGGGGCTCGTGCCGTCGGTCGAAGAAGCGATTCGGATCGGCGAGGAGGCCGGCGTTCCGGTGCAGATCTCGCATCACAAAGCGGCCGGCCGGCAGAACTGGGGCCTCGTGCGCGAATCCCTCGCGCGGATCGAACAGGCGCGTGCGCGCGGCCTCGCCGTGCACGCGGACCAATATCCCTACACCGCCGGCAGCACCGCCCTCTCCGCCGCACTTCTGAACGACATGGCCGGCCCAAACGACGTCGTCATCGCGTCCTCCCCGCCCCATCCCGAGTGGGAGGGAAAGTCGCTGGCCGATCTCGCACGAGAGTTCGGCACCTCGAGTGCGGAGGCGACCCAGCGCGTGCGCGCAGGATCTCCCCGCGCCACCGTCATCGTCCACACGATGAACGAGGACGACGTCCGCACGGTACTACGCCACCCCAGCACCATGATCGGCTCCGACGGCATTCCCACCCTCGAGGGCAAGCCGCACCCGCGCCTCTACAACACGTTCGCGCGCGTCCTCGGCCACTATGCGCGCGACGAGAACGTGCTGCCTCTCGAGGAGGCCATCCACCGCATGACCGGCTTGTCCGCAGACGTCTTCGGCCTGCACGAACGCGGATACGTGCGAGCGGGCGCCTTCGCCGATCTCGTCGTGTTCGATCCGACCGAGATCATCGACCGAGGGACGTTCGACAACCCGAACCGCTATCCCGAGGGCATCCGCCACGTCTTCGTGAACGGCGTGGAAGTCGCCGACGGGGAGAAAGCCACCGGCGCCTTCCCGGGCCGAGCCCTCCGACGCCACGACGACTGAGCCTCTTCCCGACGCGAGCGCGGCGGCTCACCCTTCGCGACGCACGGGGAACGCCTCGAAGTAAAAAGAGAAGCGCTCGCGGAGCGCGTCGGGATCGGCGCCGAAGTCTCCTCGAAGATCGTAGATCACACGCCCGTACTTGCCGCGCGGATGGTTGTCGATGAAGGCCTGCAGCTCATCTCGGGTTTGGGCCGTGAGCGCGTCGCCGGCCTTTGCGTAGATCTTCTCGATCATCGCCATGTCGTCGGCCATGAACTCGTGGAAAGGCACGTCGATGCTCTGGCCTTCGGGCAGAATCGAGCGATCGCGCACACACGCTCGGAGCAAGTGTTCGACACGATCGGTCCAGTACTCGAGCAACGCCTTCGCCTGCACCTGCTTGCGACCGGTTCGTTGGCCGTACGCGAGCATGGTGACGGCGGATTGAATCACCGAAACCGGATCGCGATGCGTCACGGCAAAGGTCGCATCGGGAAACGTCTTGTACAGCACGGGCAACTGCTCGAGGTGCTGCGGACACTTCAGCACCCACCGCCCGGACCCGCGCCGCGACTGAAGGATCTTCAGAACCGTCTTCATGTACTCGTAGTGCGGCGTCTGGTCGTGCGCGTAGTAGTGGTCACGCCAGCGTGGCGACATCGCGAGCCACTCGAAGTTGTACGACGCGAAGTCCGGACCCATCAGCTCCAACTCTTCGTGAATGTGATCCGGATCCATCGGGTGCATCGCCGGCAACAAGGGCGATGACTTCTGAATCGCTTCCCACTGGGCGGCACATCGCGCGTAGCGAGGATCGACCCCATCCTCGGCCGGCGCCTCTCCCGGCATCGGCAGCGGCTCGTACGACTCCCAAAGCGGCAGAGAGTGCTTGCGCGAATCGGCCGCGAGCAGATTCAACAGGTGCGTCGTGCCCGACCGCGGTAGGCCCGCGACGATGATCGGCCTCTCGATCTCCACCTCCTGCACCTCGGCGTGCTTCTTCAGATAGTCCTGAATCAACAGGCGATTGCGCGCGAACAGCGTGAGCTTGTTCCACAGAGTGAGGAGTCCGATACCGGTGAGGCCGTCGTCGCTCGACCACTCGTCGACCAGGACGCCGAGACGCTCCAGGTAGTCGTCGGGACCAAAATCATCCAAGCCCGTCGCCTCGCGCGCCTGGGCCAGGATTCCATCGACCGTGAAGTCGAGATTCAGCGTCTCGCCATACGCATGCGCGGCCTTCTGAAAATCGTTCAGAACCGGATCGGTGAGATCGGTGATGCGAATGTCGTCAGGCATGATCCGTTCTGTGGCCCGCCTGACGTCCGGGCGCAACCTCCGCCGCGTGCTTGCGATGACGGCGAGTGCGGCTTAGCCTTCAAGTTCAACCACGCCGGGTGCGGAGGATGAATTGAGGATGTGCAAGACAACCACGGCGATCGCGACTTTGTCGGCGATCCTGCTCAGCGGAGCGCTGGCGCTCGCATCACCGCAGCGCGATGTCGTCGAGCAGTTCAACGGAACGCTCCTCAGCCTGTTGGAAAGCGACAACGATTTCAGCGGCCGCTACGCGAAGATCGAGCCGGCGATCCAAGAGACGTTCGATCTCGAGTTCATGGCAAGCAAGGTGATCGGTCGAGGCTGGAAGGACCTCACGCCGGAGCAGAAGGCTCTCTGGCTCGAGACGTTCACGCGTCTCACCGCCTCGAACTACGCCGGCCGATTCGTCGGAGAGAAGGGCCCGAAGTTCGAGACGCTGGGAGAAGAGGACGGCGCCCACGACACGAAGGTCGTGCGGACGAAACTCATCAACCCCGATCAGGACGACGTCGAGTTGAGCTACCGACTCCGCGAGACGCCGGATGGCTGGCGCGTGATCGACTGCTACCTCGACGGGACCGTTAGCGAGATTGCACTGAGGAGGTCCGAGTACGGTTCTGTGCTGAAACGCGACGGGTTCGACACTCTGGTCCAAGCGGTGAATTCGAAGTCAGACCAGCTTTCGGAGGGGAAGGCGGAGTAGAGTCCGCCCCGATCTGGATCGTGTCGTCGTCGTCCAGATGGTGCTGGCGGCGATCCCAGATCTCGGCCTCGCGCGTTTGGCTGTACGCACTGCGCAGTGCGGAGTAGTAGTCGATCGACGACTCCTTCAGGATCTTGAGCTGATCGTAGTACTCCTCCCGCACCGTCAAGCCAAAGCCACCGCCCTGGATGGTGGTGAAGACGAGCTGGTCGGCCAGCGGGACGACGAACGTCGACGGGCGGAAGGCGACATCGACGGCAAGCCCGACGCCGTCGCGCACCGTGGACGGGCCGACGAGCGGCAAGACGACGTACGGCCCCGAGCTCACTCCGGCGAGCGCCATCGTCTGCCCGAAATCCGACTCGTGCGGCGGCATTCCGAGTGAGCTTGCCGGATCGAAGAGACCGCCCACGCCGAGAGTGGAGTTCACGACCATGCGCGTGAGGGTGACCGCAGCGTCGTCCCACTCCCGCTGGAGGAGGTCGTTCACCATCGTCGTCGGTTCGCCCAGGTTCCAGAAGAAGTTGCGCATCGACGCACGGAAGAACTCGGGCGTGACCTTGCGATAGCTCCACGTGATCGGATCGAGGACCCACCGATCGAGCTCCTCGTTCAGTCGGTGCGTTCCGCGATTGAGCCCTTCGAACGGATCGGCGGGCGGTGCCGGTCCGATCTCGAAGTCGTCGTCGAAGTCCTCGTCGAACAGTGGATCGGACGCTTCCGCCGGCGCTTCCGCGACCTCGCACGCAGCCGTGGCCCATGCAGCGGCGCCCAAGACGACGCCGGCCGAGCCTCCCATCAGGAGGCAGGCGAACCCTACCCAGCGAGACATCCAGACCACGGTAGTGGAGGGAGGGCGGTGAGTCGAGATCCGTCGATGCCGTGGCACGAGCGACAGGCCCGCTCTCCCTTGCTACCGTTGCGTGTCGGTGGGGTGGCTCGAGGAGGGAGTACGCCGGGCGCTGGGCAACTGGGTGGAGTTCGTCGCCCACCGAGCGTCGGTCGTGCTGGTGGTGGAGGCCGTGCTTACGGTCGTCGCGGCGCTGTTCACGATCACGCAGCTCGGCGTCAACGCGGACAACAAACGGTTGTTGTCCCCCGATCTACCGTTCCAACGCGACTCGGCCGCGTTCCAGGAGCACTTCTCCTCGCTGGACGACTCGATCTTGATCGTGATCGATGCGCAGAGCCCCGAGATCGCGCGCGAAGCGGCCGCTCGGCTCGCGTCGCGGCTCGAGCAGGAGCCCGAGCACTTTCACGGCGTGAACGTGCCGGGCGGAGACCCGTTCTTCGAGCGCAACGGCATGCTGCTCCTGTCGATCGACGAGCTCGAGGAACTCACCGATGGGCTCGCTCGGATGCAGCCGGTGATTGCGGACCTGACGCGAGACGGCAGCATCGCGAACCTCAGCCGTCTCCTGCGTCGCGGCCTGGACGAGACCAGCGGCGACGAGCGCCTGCGGTTCGCGCCCATCTTCGATCGGCTCGGGGAGGCGACGACGCGGGTCTACGAGGAGTACCCTCTCGCGGTTTCGTGGGAAGCACTGATGCTCCAAGGGTCGGCGATCGACCCGGGCAACCGGCAGGTGATCATCGTCGAGCCGGTGCTCGACTTCGACGCCCTCCTTCCGGCCGGCCCCGCGATGGCCAAGATCCGAGAGCTCGCCTCCGCCGCCGAACTCGACGCCGAGCATGGCGTACTCGTCCGCATCACCGGAAACCCGGCGCTGAACCACGAAGAGATGCTCGGGCTTGCGGTCGACGTCGGCCTCTCGGGCATCGGTTCGTTCCTGCTGGTCGCAATCGTTCTGCAGATGGCCTTTCGCTCGGGACGAATGGTGGGCGCGGCCGCCGGAACACTGCTCGCGGGCTTGATCTGGACGGCCGCGTTCGCAGCGGCGGCGGTCGGGCAGCTGAACCTCATTTCGATCGCGTTCGGCGTTCTCTTCATCGGGCTGGGAGTCGATTTCTCGATCCACCTCGGCATGCACTTTCAGGACGAGGTCCGGCGGGGCGTAGAGCCGGTTCGCGCGTTGCGCGCGGCGATCGACGAAGTCGGGCTCTCCTTGCTGATCTGCACGTTCACGACGTCGATCGGCTTCTACGCGTTCGTCCCAACCGACTACCTCGGCGTCGCCGAACTCGGCTTGATCTCGGGTACGGGCATGTTCGTCATCCTGATCCAGAACGTAACCCTTCTGCCCGCCCTGCTCTTCTGGCGACGTCCGGCCGAAGAACCGTCGCTCGACGCGACCGACCACCACTCCTGGCTTGCCACGCCGGCGTTGCTGGAACGCCACCCGCGCGTGGTCGTCGCCGCGGGTGTCGCGCTCGCTCTCGGCGCGGCCGCGCTCTACGAGCGCGCGTGGTTCGACAGCGATGTCGTTGCCATGCGCGACCCCGATACCGAATCCGTCCAGGCCTTCCAGGACCTTCTGAAACAGAGTGACACGTCGCCCTGGTACGCCGACGTCCTGGCTCCGGATCTCGAGTCCGCTCGCGATCTGCAAGTGCGACTCGATGCCCTCGAACTCGTCGGCTCGACGCGCACGGTGGACGATTGGGTGCCGGACGACCAAGAGGAGAAGCTCGAGATCCTCGCCGACGCCGCCTTCCTTCTCGACACCCCGGTCGCACCGAAGCAAGACGACGCCTCCGTGCCGGTCGAGAAACAGATCGAGGCACTTCGAGAGCTTCGAACGCTACTGGACTCGCCGGACCTCACCGACGACGACGGCCCGCTCGGGAAGAGCGTCAACGAGCTACGGCGAAAGCTCGACGTCTTCCTCGGGCAGCTCGAGTCGGAGTCCGATCCCCGTGCATCTCTGGCCGCACTCGAGGAGATCCTCCTCGGGAATCTGCCGGACCAGATCGACCGGCTGCGGCTCGCGTTGGAGGCCCAGGAGTTCGGGCTCGACGATCTCCCCGCGGGACTCCGCGAGCAGATGCTCGCCTCCACCGGTGAGGCGCGGATTCAGGTCATCCCGAGCGAGGATCTCTCGGTCGAGGGCGCCCGCGACGAATTCGTCGATGCCGTTCGAACGATCGCCCCCCGCGCAACCGGGGTGTCGGTGAACCTGGTCGAGTTCGGACGCGCCACCGCGCGCTCCTTGCGCGAAGCACTGACGTTCGCACTCCTCTCGATCGCACTCCTCTTGTACGTCCTCACCCGTCGACTGGGAGACGTCGCGCTGATCCTCTCACCACTCGTGCTTGCCGGCGCGTGGACCTACGGCGGCATGGCGCTGGTCGGAATGCCGTTCAACTTCGCGAACGTGATCGTGCTTCCGCTTCTCTTGGGCATCGGCGTCGACAGCGGCGTGCACCTCGTCCGACGCTCGCACGAAGCGCTCTCCGAAGGAGACCAACTGCTCGGTACGACGACCGCACGCGCCGTCTTCTGGAGCGCCGTCACCACGATCGCGAGCTTCGGGAGCCTCGCCCTGTCGCGCCACCAGGGCATCGCGACCATGGGCGAAGTGCTCGTCTTCGGAATGCTGTTCACGTTGGCCGCGAACCTGGTCGTGTTGCCGGCCCTGGTCGAGCTGGTCGGCAGAAAGGCCAGATAGGCCGCGCTTCTCGGGACCGGCGCGCTTCGCGCTTGCTCCGAGGCGACCGAGTGTTCGATGATGCGCGCATGAGAACAACCCGGGTGCCCCTCTCCCTCCTCGTCGTCCTTGCCCTCGCGCTCCTCGTGGCGCCCTCCACCGCTCGAGGCGCGGTTCTGCCCGAGACGCCCATCAGCGGCAAGGTCTCGGTCACGAAGACCGACAAGCTCGCGAAGTTCGTGTCGAAGAGCGATGTCGGATTCGTACTCCCGGCCCCCGGCAGCGCCGAGGACCCGACGATCGGTGGCGCCGAGATCCAGTTCTTCGACACCGCCGCACCGGGTGCCGGTCACGTCACGCTCGCCCTCGACGCATCGGGGTGGCAAGGACTGGGGAAGCCCGCCGGATCGAAGGGGTACAAATACAAGGGCGTGAAGGACCTCCTCGATCCCGAGCCCAAGGGCACGTGCAAGGTCGTCCTGCTGAAAGAGAAGGTCATCAAGGCGGTCTGCCGGGGCGTTGCCGTGAGCCTGACGACCCCATTCGCCGCGTCGACCGGTATCACGATCGCGCTGCCCGAAACCGGTCCGACGATGACATTCTGCGCGGAGTTCGGCGGCGACGAGAAGAAGAACGACGCGAAGGTCACCACGCGCAAGAACGCCGCCGCGCCGGCCTCGTGCCCGCTGCCCGAGGCAGATCTCACCGGCCACGATCCAGACGATGTCGCATTCCTTGCAGACGACGCCCTGCTCGGCCGCGACAACGATACGCCGGGATCGACGACGGCACAGAACTATCTGATCGAGGAGCTGAAGAGGGTCGGGGCGGTCGGCCTCAGCCCGGGGGCCGGCGACGCGGCCTTCAAGCAGGTCTTCCCTCTGGGAACGAACATCATTGGAATGCTCCCCGGGACCGATCTCGCAACCCAGTACGTCATCCTCGGCGCGCACTACGACCACGTGACCTCCTGCACGCTCAAGCAGGGAGGCGATACCGTCTGCAACGGCGCGACGGACAACGCGGCTGGCGTCGCGGAGGTGCTGACGATCGCCCGGGCGCTCACGCACGTCGACCGCCGTCGCTCCGTGGTGTTCGCCTTCTGGGACCGTGAGGAAGACGGGCTCCTCGGCTCCGCCCACTACGTGACGAACCCCCTCGTACCTCTCGTCGACTCGACCGCGTACTTGAACTTCGACATCCAGGGCAACAACCTGTCGCCGAGCATCGGCGACTACAGCTTCGCCATCGGCTCCGAAACGGGCGGCGCGACTCTGCAAGGGATGCTCGACACCGCGATCGGCGCGCACAGTCTCCAGACCAGGAAGTTCAATGCGATCTTCGGCCAGAACCGGTCGGACTACGTCCACTTCATCAACAACAGCGTGCCGACCGTGTTCTTCTCCGACGCAACCGGCCCCTGCTATCACACCAACATGGACGAGTTCGAGATCGTCGACTTCGGCAAGCTCGAGCAACAGAGCCGAATCGCTCTCGACCTCACCATCGATTTGATCAACACGTCGAGCCCGCCTTCGTACGTTCCGCCGTTGGCGACCTTGGCGAGCTACGAGGATGCAGTCGTCCTACAGGAAGTGCTGACCGCCGGGGTCGTCGATCTCGCCCTCTTCGGTCCGACGGAGCAAGCAACCATTGTGGCTGCGAAAGCCGACGTCGACGCCGTCGTCGCCGCGGGGCCCGGTGCGTTCGGAGGCGGGAGCGTCGGGACCATCCTCCTGGCCGCTCTCGACGTCCTGGCGGCGGTCGAGACGCTCCCGTGTGATGGATTCTTCTGAGCGCCTCGCGGGTCTCCCGTCGTCCGCTCACGCTTCCGCGCTGCAACCGAGCGACGATCTGTTCTGAAACCGTCGCTCAGCCGATGATGCCGTCGTCGTGCATCTTGCGGATCTCGTCGGCGGAGATGCCGGCGTCGGCGAGGAGCTCGTCCGTGTTCGTCTGGCTCCAGTCCGGGACGGGCACGGGGCCCTCGGGCCGGTCCATCCCGGCGAAGGCCGGGGCGACCTGGCGGAAGGTGCCGTGCTCCGGGTGCACGGCTTCGCTGAAGATCCCGCGGGCCTGGAACTGGGGATCCTCGACGAGCTCGTCGATCGTATAGACGGGCGCGACACACGTGTTCGCGGGAGCGAGCTCGGTCGCCCACTCGTCGCGCGGACGCGTCGCGAACGCGGCCTTGAAGTCCGCTCGAATCTCGTCCTGTACCGCATCGTCGTACTGGCTCTCGATCCACGTGTCGCAGCCGAGCGCGCGGCACAGATTCGCGTAGAAGTGTCCTTCGATCGCGCCGACCGCGAGCCACTTGCCGTCGGCGCACCCGTAGGTGTCGTAGCACGCGTAGCGTCCGGTCAGGACATCGTGCCCGGGCCCGGGGCGATCCCCCGTCGCCAGGTATTGGTCGACGTAAAGCGACGTGAGCCACAGCACTCCCTCCGCGACACACACGTCGAGATACTCGCCCTCTCCCGTCTTCTCGCGCCGCATGAGCGCCGCAAAGATCGCGAGCGCCGCGTGCATGCCGCCGGCCGCGCTGTCGGCCACCGTCGCACCGGGAATCGGCGGACCGCCATCCGCACGACGATTGCTCGTATGCATGTAGCCACCAACGGCGAGGTAGTTGATGTCGTGACCGGCCTGGAGGGACGCGGGCCCGTCCTGGCCGAAGCCGCTCGTCGAGCAGACCACGATGCGGGGGTTCGACGCACGCAACTCTTCGTACGACAGCCCCAACTTCTTCATCACGCCTGGCCGGTAGCTTTCGATGACGACGTCGGCCGTCTTCGCGAGCGCGAGGAATGCGGCCTTGCCTTCCGGCGCCTTCAAGTCGATGCGTACCTGCTCCAAGCCGCGGTTCGCGGAGTAGCTCCAAAACGCGGGCTGGGTCTGCAATCCGAGCTTCTTCGGCGGCACGCCGACCTTGATGACGCGCGCGCCGTAGTCGGCCAGGATGCGCGCACAGCGGGTCGCGGGACCGACGGTAGAGAAGTCGAGGATCGTGATTCCTTCCAACGCGGCGGGACGGTTCGACATGCGCAGGTGAATACGGGTCGCCCGGCGCTTTGACAACGACCGCAGCCGGCCCGAACACGACCGTTCGTGGACCGCCGATTCTCTGATACCCCGATCGGATGAAGCGAATCCTGATCGGGCTCTCGGTCCTCTTCAACGTTCTCACCGTCGCCGGGACGGGAACTCTCTACTACATGACGGACGGCTTCGACTTCGTCGGCAAGCAGCAGGCGCGGCTCCGCTCCTTCTACGAGACTTTCCCCGTCGAAGAAGGTGACGTCGTCTTCCTGGGCGACTCCATCACCGAGGGTGGCGAATGGGCCGAGATGTTCCCCGACGTGCCCACCAAGAACCGCGGCATCGGCGGCGACACGTCACAGGGTGTGCTCGACCGGCTCCACACGATCACCGCCGGACGCCCCTCCAAGGTCTTTCTAAAAATCGGCACGAACGACTTGGCCCGGTTCGTTTCCGTCGACCAGATCGCGGAGAACGTCGGTAAGATCGTCGATCGCCTTCACGCCGAGTCTCCATCGACTGAAGTCTTCGTGGAGAGTGTCTTGCCGCGCGACCCGCTGCTCACCGACGACGTGATCGCGCTCAACGAGAAGCTCGAACGGGTCGCCACGGAGCATGGCGCGACCTGGATCGACGTATTCCCGCTGTTCCTCGACCCCGATCGCCTGGCCATCCGCCCGGAATTCGCGAACGACCAGCTCCACCTCATGGGGCCAGCCTACGCCGCCTGGCGCGACGCCCTGGCCCCCCACGTCCGGTCGGGGACTTAGAAGGCGGTCGACTCGTCGATTTCGTAGGCTACGGGATCGATCGGTTCGTCGGCGGTCGTCGTCATCAGGCCGAGGAGCGTGCCGCAGCGCACCGTGTCTCCGGGGTGCGCGTAGTAGTGGCGGATGAAGCCGGCGACCCTCGCCTCGACATCGACCTCCGACTTGTCCGCCTCGATCACGAGGACGACCGCGCCCTTCTCGACGGCCGCGCCGAGCGCGTAGGGCCAGGCGACGACCCTCCCCTCCTCCATGCCCTCGCTCAAGGCGGGCATTCGGATCGGGACCGGCACGAACGATCCTCAGGACCGGACGGTCACCGCCGCGTTGGAAATGATCGGTGCGTCACGCTCCTTGGACTTCGCTTCGACGTAGATCGTATCGCCTTCCTTCCAAAACGACGTGAGATACGTCTCCCCCGGGAAGGCGATGCCACGAAAGCGCGCCGAGTACTTCGCGACCTTCGTCGGGTCGCCGTTCAGCACGCCATCGACGATCGCCTTGCAGACGATCCCGTAGGAGCAGAGACCGTGAATGATCGGGCGGTCGAAGCCGCCCTTGGCTGCGAAGTCGGGATCGCAGTGGAGCGGATTCTTGTCACCGTTCAGGCGATAGAGCAGCGCCTGCTGGGGAAGCGTCGTCGACTCGATCACGCCGTCCGGTTCGCGTTCCGGCTTGGCGTTCGAACTGTCGGGCCCCTTGGGTCCGCCGAAACCTCCTTCGCCGCGCAGAAAAAGCGACATCCGGTTCGTGTAGAGCGGATCCCCGTCGCCGTCGGAGACCCTCGTCTCCAGAAGGAGAAGGGCCGCCTTCCCCTTGTCGTAGATGTCCGCGATCTTCGCTTGTCCCCGGAGCTTCGTCTCCGGCGGAAGCGGCTTGTGAATCTCGACCTCTTGCTCACCGTGGAGCATCATCGCCCGATTGAACTCGAGCCCCTCCACCGCGAAGAAGTTCGCGGCCGCGCCAGAGTTCGCAACCGTCGTGAAGCTCGGGAGCACCTTCAGGTTCTTCTCGTAGGTGTACTCGAGCTCTCCCGCGTCGGTCGGCGGAACGCCCGCCCCGACCCCAAGGGCGTATAGAATGACATCGTCTTTCGCGTAGCCACCCTCCCCCGGTTCGAACGTGTGGGCGAGGGCCTTGTCTCTATCGATCGGCATCGGAATTCACCTCGATCATGACTTTGGCACCGGCGTTCGCGTCGTTCGCCACGGCGAACGCGTCCGCGAACCGGTCCAGAGGAAACCGGTGCGTGATGACGGGAGTGAGATCGACCTTCGTCAGCATGTCGATCATCTCGGTATAGTCTTCGGGGTACATGATCGCTCCGGCGAGCGTGAGCTGCTTGGACATGACGATCATGAAGCTCGTCGGAATGGGCTCGCGGTGAAGCGCGACGATCGAGACGCGAGCGTTCGCCTTCGCCTTCTCCATGATGTCGGTCAGAACCTTGGCCGAGCCGGAAGCCTCGATGTAGGCATCGCTTCCCGGCATCGGCATTCCGAGCCACTCTCCGGTGCCATGAAGCTCGGTGAGCCGCGACCACGTGTCGTCGCGGCTCGGATTCACCGTTGCGCGCGCACCGAGGGTCTTCGCGACCTCGAGGCGCCTATCCGATAGATCGATCACGACGACATCGTCGATCCCGCGGAACAGGAGCGTCGCGAGCGACATGAGACCGATCGGCCCGGCACCGAAGATCGCGATCTTCTCGCCCCGGACCGCGCCCGAGCGGTTCACCGCCTGCATCCCGACACCAAGCGGCTCCGCGAGCGCCGCCGCATCGAACGAGAGCTCGTCGGGTATGGGAAAGAGCGTACCCCCAGCGGCCGCGTTCGGAACCAGGAGCTCGGGAGTGAAGCCGCCCTGGGGCCCACCGTTCCCGATCGAGTTTCCGGCCGCCATCGGATTCAGAACGACGCGCGTGCCGGGAACGATGTCGGTCACCTCGCTACCGACACGCGCCACGACGCCGGCCAGCTCGTGGCCGAGCGCGACCGGCTCCTGCGTGGGGCCCGCGACACCACCGATCCTCACGTACCCGAGATCACTCCCGCAGATTCCACAGGAGGCGACACGCACGATGGCGTCGCGAGGGCCCGGCTCCACCGGATCGATGTCGTCCACCCGGACGTCTCCCGGACCGTGAATGCGAACTTGCTTCATGGAGATCCTCTACGGTCCGCGTTTCGTGAGGTCAAAGCACGCATCGCAGACGGCGTGGTAGGCTCGCGCGGATGGGCACGCTTCCGACGATCGAGTTTCTGCACACCGCAGATCTCCACGTGACGACCTTCGAGGATCTGCTCGCCGATCGCGCATCCGACGTTCGACTTCGGCACGTGGTCCGGTCCGACTGGCTGGAGCGCGCACGAAACGAGGGCCTGTCGGCCCGCCTTCACGACGCCGTCTCCGCGCATCTTCGCGCCGCCGCCGAACGAGCCGACGTCGTCGTCTGCACCTGCTCCACCCTCGGGCCGGTGGCCGACGCGATCGCGATCGAGGACCGCTCGGTGTTTCGTATCGACCGCCCGATGATGGAGGCCGCCGCCCGCGAGCCCGGAACGTGTCTCATCGCAATCTGCCTCGAGAGCACGATCGCTCCGACGACCGCTCTCTACGAAGAAGCCTGTCACGCGACCGCAGCCACCCCTCGCCACGCGATCGCGAACTGCGAGGCGGCATGGCCGCATTTCGAGGCAGGCGATGCAGCGCGTTTCGCCGCGACGATCGCAGACGGCGTCCGAGAAGCGCTCGCGGAGACGACCGACGCGGGATGTGTCGTGCTGGCCCAAGCCTCGATGGCCTGCGCCGAAGCGCTGCTCTCGGACCTGAGCCTTCCGGTGTTCTCTTCGCCGCGCATGGCGGCGCTCGAAGCGATTCGGCGCGCGTGCCCCGCGGACACGCGCGCCAAATCCTGAAGTCGGTTCGGCGGTCGCGAGGTTCTACTTCGTACCGTCTCGAACGGCCCGCACGAAGGCGTTCTGGTTGTCGAGCTTCATGTGGACGAGACCGTTCGAGAAGTCGACCACCCAATGGGAGGTCCCGCCGCCCGTCGCCGTCGACGTCCAGTGCGGACCGGACGCCGTCTCTCCGGGGATGGCCGTGCACGGCGGCGCCGAGCAGTTCGGATGCCCCGGCTCGGACATCGACTGAAGCTCATCGGCCGTCGGAAGGCGCCAGTCGCAGTGTCCGGCGAAGCACGGGGACGTGTTGAGTGCGTTGATGAACGACAGGGAAGAGAACGCGTAGTTCGTGTTCCCGCTCCAGTCGTGAATGCCACCATCCTTCGTCTTCAGCTCCCACTGAAGGCCGGTGACACGGTCGCTCGCGGTACCGTTTCCGTGATTCGTCCAGCGATCGACGGTGAAGTTCTCACCGAACACCCGCGCCGCGACCGCGGCCATCGAACCCGCGTGGTACCCGGCCACGTCGAGAATGAGGTGAACCGGTTTGCTTGCGGGGTTCGTCCGTACGAACGCACCGAGCTCGGCCTGACCGTTGGCGAGTCGAACCGTCGCATTGTTGTTCCGCACGTCGTTCGCCTCGAAGTTGACGGTCGACGCCGTCGGCACGACGCGATCGCCGGGATAAAGCGTCAAGTACCCCGCGCCACCTCCGCTCACCACGGTCACGTTGAACATCACAGCGGTGGCGCTGGGCGGGATCCCGCAGACCCCCCGCACGTTGATGGCGCGGACCGACCCGCCGATGATCGCCGGCCCTTCGCCGGGTTCGCGGGTGTCGAGCACCCGGCACGGATCCAGAGGCTTGAACTCGGCCCGGGACGGCTGGGCGACGGCGACCAGAGCGATGGAGAGTGCGAGCAGCAGAACGTAGCGGGCTTTCATTGAACCTTTCCTTCCGAGCGGGGGGGGGGGACGGGTTCATCCCGTCCTGCTCGGAAGGCGTTCATTGCAGTTGCACGGCTGTGCACCCGCCGGCGAGAGCGGCGGACGCCATGGCCTCTGCCCGGTCTTACTTCGCGCCCCACTTCCGGATGGCGTCGAGGAGCTCCTGGCCCTCCGGAGACTCGAGCTTCGCTTTGCACTCCTCGGGAGAGAACCCGCTCTTCAGGTTCCGAACGCGGGCCGCCCCGTCGTTGAAGACCTTCGTCAGGATCTCGAGGTGCTTCTCCGAGGCGCCCTGGTACTTCGCGTACTTCAGGAAGGCGGTCTTGACCGAGTACGGAGGCTCGATCTTGCAGGTGACGAATCGCTGGCTGATCTTGCCGTACTCGACGGCGGACTCCTTCAGCTCCTCGAAAATGATGACGTCGAGAGCACGCGCCGGCGCGGCGACGACCCCGAGAACTGCGATGAGACAAACGACAAAGAGGGTGCGAAATCGAAGCATGATCTCCGTATCCTACGGGATCGGGGTTCCACCGGACAACCGCCCGATCCGCACCGCGTTGCGCGGTTCCAGGTCGAGGAAGTATGAAATCTGGATGGACGCCACCCATCGAATCGCCGTCGCCGGAACGCTGGCTCTCCTCCTCGCCCTTGCCGGTTGCGGCGACGGGTCGTCGCCGGCGGTGGAGCCCGCGAGCCAAACCGAGTTCGATCGGCCCGGACCGTACGGCGTCGCCTCGTTTGACCGCACCTTTGTCGATACGAGTCGGTCGACCCGCGCAAACGGCGACTTCCCCGGCGCACCGGAACGAACGCTCCCGGTTCGGATCTGGTATCCGGTCGACGCGGCGAACGCGGGCCAGGCCGATGCGCCGGTCGCCGCGGGCGGTCCCTTCCCCCTCGTGGGCTACGCGCACGGATTCACATCGGGCAAGGCAGCGGGCGGACGGCTCGGCGAGCATCTGGTCTCCCACGGCTACGTCGTCATCGCGCCGGACTTCCCGCTCTCGAACGGTGGGGCGCCCGGGGGCCCGACGGCCGGCGACATCGCCAACCAACCGGGAGATCTCGGCTTCGTGATGCAGCAACTCACCCGGATCGACCATCCGGTCGCCGACGCGATCGACACCTCCCGGCAGGGGATTGCGGGCTTGTCCCTCGGCGGCGGCACGGTCGTGATCGGTGCCTACCATCCCACCCTCAGCCTCGGCTTCGTCGGCGCCGCCGTCGCACTCGCCCCGGCCGCGTGCTTCACCGGCCCCGACTTCTACGGGAACGCGATGCCGACGATGCTCATCGCCGGCACCGCAGACGAGTTGGTCCCGTTCGACGAGAGCCCCGAGCGTGCCTTCCACTGGGCACCCTCGCCGACGACGCTCGTACGCCTCGAAGGAGGCACGCACGTCGGCATGCTCGGCATCGATGCACCCGGCGTGAACAGCGATCTCACGGTCGGCTGTGCCGCCGTGCTCGGCGAGGTCGGGGAAGAGAACGAAACCTCGTTCGCCGGTTCCGCGGAACTCCTGAGCCGCGGCGTGGCAGGTGACGTCTACCGAATCGACGGCTGCGACCTCGAACGCTTCTGCAACAACGGGTACGTGCAAACCATGAGCGCAGAGCGTCAGCTCCAGCTCGTGCGCATCGCCGCCCTCGCCCACTTCGAGGCGAACTTGCGCGGCCGGGCCGACGCCGCGGCGTTCATCACGCAATCCCTCGGCGCGAACAACGTCGATACAGGCGTGCAAGCGAAGTAGATCAGTCGTCCGCCGTCGGCACCGGCTTCACCATCAGCACGTGGCACGGGGCCTTTCGCAGCACCTTTTCCACGACGGATCCGAGAAGCGCGACGTCGAGTGCGCTCCGCCCAACACTGCCCATCACGATCACATCGGCTTCGAGTTCATTCGCCGTCGAGACGATCACCTTGGCGGGATTCCCGACCAACACCATCGTGTCCATGTCGACCGCCGGGTCTCGGTGACGTTCCGCGAGCGCTTGCAGATCCTTCCCGATCTGTTCCGACACGCCCGCGAGCACGTCCGAGATTCCGACCTCGGAGAGTGCGCGGTAGACTTCGGTATACGGGAAGCTGTCTTCGACGACGGACAGCAAAGTCAGCTTGGCCTGGAACTGGTCGGCGAGCTGCACCGCAGCACTGACCACGTCTTCGGAGTGGTCGGACAGGTCCGTCGGACAGAGGATGTGGCTCAGGTTGATCACGCGGGTCGCCCTCTGTCTCGACGATACCGCGTTTGCACTCGTCTTTCGAACCCGGGCCACCGCGAGCTATGCTCGACCCATGCAAATCTGGCGCTTCTTACTGCCGTCGGCGTGGCCGTTCACCGTACGCGCCATCCGTGAAGGTGTCGTCGACTGGGCGACGGGCGCGCCTCCGCTGCCGTTGCGCGTTCGTGACTACGTCGCGGAGCACGCAAAAGAAGGCGATCCGGCAGACGTCCTGCGGACGATGGACCGGTTCGCGAAGGAAGAACGCTTCCTCATGAACATCGGTCCGGACAAGGGACCTCTGGTGCGGGAGCTCGTCGAGCGACTTCCCCCGGAGGCCCGGGTTCTCGAGCTCGGGGCGTTCTGCGGGTACTCGTCGATCCTCTGGGCGACCGCCCTCGGCGAGGGAGGCCGGGTGCTGTCGATCGAGAAGAGCCGGGCGGCGGCCGAAGCCTCACGCGCGAACGTGGCCCATGCGGGGCTGTCCCACCGCGTCGAAACGGTCCTCGGCGGCTCGACCGACATGATCCCGACACTCGAAGGCACCTTCGACCTCATCTTCCTCGACCACTGGAAGGACCTCTACAAGGGAGACCTCGAGCTCATCGAGAAGCACGGCCTGATCCGACCCGGTGCGATCGTCGCCGCCGACAACGTGGGCGAGGTGTTCGGGGCCGGCGCGTATCTCGACTACGTCCGAGGGTGCGGGCGCTACGATTCCGAGAACCGGCCCGCCACGATCGAGTATACGAGCGTTCCCGATGCGGTGGAGATCTCGGTCTTCAAGGGAGCCGCCGAGGCGACGTCGACTGCGGCGCGTCAGGACGCCTGAAGCGCGGCGCCGGTCAACACTTCACGGATCGCGTGCTGCAGGTCGTTGATGCCGAAGGGCCTACGAGGCCGGCCGACAGTGCATCAGCGCATCCCGCACGGCTTTGCACACCAACTGGCCGTTCTGATTGAACGCGCGATGCTCGAACGTCACGACTCCCTGCGTGGGGCGAGACTTCGAACGCCGCGCCGCCGTCACCTCGCTCTCGACCCGGATCGTATCTCCGTGGAAGAGAGGCTTCGGGAACGAGATCTCCTGGAAGCCGAGATTCGCGACCGTGGTGCCGAGAGTCGTCTCGTGCACGCTGATCCCGATGGCCGTCGAGAGCGTCAGCAGCGAATTGACGAGCGGCTTGCCGAACTCGGTCTCGTTCTCGGCGTAGTCGAAATCCAGGTGGAGCCAGGCCGGATTCATCGTCATGGAGGTGAACAGCACGTTGTCGGACTCGGTAAGCGTCCGGCGAATCGCGTGCTGCACGACCACCCCTGGTGTCAGCTCTTCGAACCACATTCCCCGAACGGGCCGGGCCGGCGTCTGCGCGTCGGACATCTACACCCTCCTTCCGAATCCCATCAGCCGATCGTCGATCGCTTCGCGCCTTCCTCGAGCGCGACGTCACTTCCTACCCTGAGCCGCGCCCCGAGTGAATCCGTGGCTCAGCCGAAGGCTCCGGACTCCCTCAGCTTCGCGATCGTTTCCTCGTCCTTGCCGAGCACCTTCGACAGGACCTCATCCGTATTCTGGCCCACGGTCGGAGCCATCGTCGGAACGGGCAGTGGCTCACCGTTCACGAACACCGGCAGCGGAAGCTGCTCGCAGCCCACCGCTTCGATCGGCAGGAAGCCCATCCGGTGCTGAAACTGCGGGTCCTCGCCGATGTTCTTCGTCGTGTTGATGGGTGCGATCGTCGTGTTCTTCTCGTCCGAGAATACGAGCCACTCCTTCACGGTCTTCGTCTTGAAGATCTCGCGAAGCTCGGCCTGCAGCTCCGTGTTGCCGCGCGCGTGATCGGCGTACTTCGAACCGGGCCACTTCTCGAACAGATCCATGCGGCCAACGCCTTCGCAGAAGTTTTTCCAGAAGGCTTGCTCACTCGCCATGAAGAGCACGTGTCCGTCCGCGGCCTCGTAGGCCTGGTAGCGAACCCCCTCCCACATGCCGGCAAGGCCCGCCGGGCGACGGACGTAGTCGTCGGACGGATTGCCCGTCACCTCGTCTTCGGGACGGAGGTACGCACGCTCGGTCTCGATCCGGTACCAGTCCATGTAGGCCGACGCGTCCGACTGCGCCATCTCCATCTCACAGCCTTCGCCCGTCTCGCGCGCCTTGATCACGCCCGCGAGGATCGCGATCGCGGCCATCATCGGACCCACGTTGATGCCGACGTTCGGCATGTCCCGCGGAATCCGGCAAAACCCCTCCTCGTCGACGACGGGCTGCACGATGCCGGACCACGTGTCGTAGGCGATGCCGTGGCTCGGCATGGTCTTGTACGGACCGGTCGAGCCGTAGCCCGAGAGCGTCGCGAAGACGATCTTCGGGTTCACTTTCTTCAGGTCTTCGAAGCCGAGCCCGAGCTTGGCCAACGAGCCCGGGCGCTGGGCCTCGACCACGACGTCCGCCGTTGCGACCAGGTCCTTGTAGAGCTGAACGCCCTCCGGGGTCTTGAGATTGAGCGTGATGCTCTTCTTCCCGCGATGGGTGTGCAGATGGAGCAGGGACACGCCGTTCACGATCGGCCAGGTCATCTGGCGAATGTAATCACCCGACGGCGGCTCGACCTTGATGACGTCGGCACCCATGTCCGCAAAGAACGTCGCCACGTGCCCCGGGCCGAGGAGGCTCGACTCGATCACGCGGACACCGGAAAGAAGCTGTTTCGGATCTTGCATCGTGTGACTCCTCGTCAGGGTTGCCAGTCGTCGCCCTTGCGAGACCACGGGTTGTCCTCGGCGCTCGTCGGAACGGCGAACCGCGCTTCGCACGACGTCATCGTGTTGCCTTCGACATCGACGTTCACGTCGACCGTGATCCAGCCGCAGCCCGTGTCGTCTGTCGAGACGTCTTTCACGGTCGCCCGAAACACCATCGTGTCGCCGACGAAGACCGAGCCCTTCATCCGGAACTTCATGCGACCGGGACGTCCCTTCGGTCCGGTCCAGTCCGTCACGTACCGCTCGAACCAGTGCGCTAGATTCGGCGTGTTCAAGAAGATGTCCCTCACGCCATTGCGGTTCTGGGCGAAATCCTTGTCGTGGTGCATCGGCCGGATGTCCCGCGTTGCGATCGCGCCGAATGCGACGGTCGTCGCCGTCACGTCGTACGAGAGATCGGGAATCGTGTCGCCGACCTTCACCTGGTCGAGGGTCCGGTTGTTCGTCGTGCTCATTGGCCTTCCTTCTTGTAGCCGAAGCCCGCGATCTCCTCGCGAACCAACAGGTCGCCCTTCAAATTCTCGTAGACGACCTCGATGTTCCAGAACCGTCCGGTGCCGAGCTTCGTCGTCTTTGGTCCGGTGACGGACTGAAGGACCTGGTACTGACGCACACGCTCTCCCATCCGCACCGGCTCGTAGAACACGAGCTCGTCGGCCGACATGATGGCCTCGGGACAATCGAGCTGCTCCTTCAAATCGAAGTGGGTACGCAACGCGAGGCCCTCTTCGTCTCGGTACGGCGACCAAAAGTGCGGTCGGCACCAGACGGAGATCATGGTCGGTGGAGCGATCCAGCCGCCGGTGATCTCGTTGGCGACCTCCTCGTCCCAATAGATCGGGTTGCCGTTCTCGACCGACGAGCAGCCGGTCAGAACGAAACCGCGCTCGACATCGAACTCGCCTTCTTCCTCGTGGCGCTTCTGGCCGATCCAGGATTGTACGATATCCGGGAGATCCGACATCTCATTCTCCTCCAATCAGGAATCCAGTACGTCGGCCGCGACGAGCTCCTCGAGATAGGGGGTGTCCCACCACGAGAGCTCGAGCTGCTTCGCACGCCGGAAATAGAGCTGCACGTCGTATTCGAGGGTGAAGCCGACACCGCCCCACAGCTGCTCGCACATGCGTGTCACCGAGGTGTAGGTGTCGCAGCAGAACAGCTTGGCCATCGGCGCCAAGCGCTGGATCGAGCGCCCCTGCGAGCGCGTCCACGCCGCTTCGTGGACGATCATGCGACCCCCCTCGATGTTCGTCGACGCGTCGGCCATGTAGTGGGCAAGTGCCTGGAAGGCCGCCAACGGCTTGTCGAACTGCGTGCGGACCTTCATGTACTCGCCGGTGATGTCGAGCGCCCGCTGGGCACCGCCGACGGCCTGCGCGGAAAGCAGGACGATGCCGTCGTGGAGCACTTTCGAGAAGGTGTCCCATCCGGTCCCGGGTGCACCGATACGATCGCTCTCCGCGACCTTCACCTCATCGAACGCCACGAGGTACTGAGCATCCCCCGACTGCGAGAGGATCTGCCGCATCGAGATGCCCGGGGCTCTGGCGTCGACCAGGAAGAGGTCGACCCCCGCATCGGTGCGCGCCAGAACGAGGAGATGGTCGGCGGCGCTGCCGAAGTAGACATGTTGCTTCTGCCCCGAAAGCGAGAAGCCGTCCCCATCGGCCGTGGCGGCCGTGGCGGCGATCTGAACGCCGACCGGCCCGTAACCGCGCTCGGGCTCGAGCCACGCCGGGGTCAGGATCGCCTCGCCGGTCGCGATCTTCGGGAGCCACTCCGACTTCTGGGCGTCACTCCCCGCCTCCGCGAGGACCCCCGCGCCGACCACCGCGGAGACGAAGTGCGGTACCGACGCGAGCGTGCGGCCGATCTCTTCGTACACGAGCGCGGCTTCGAAGAGGGTCTGTCCTCCGCCGCCGTACTCGACCGGGATCGTGAGTCCGAGAAGACCGGACTCGGCAAGCTGCTTCCAGAGCGCGTCGGAGTAGCCCTTCGGGTCATCCTCGAGCTTGCGCACCTGGTCCACGGACGAGTGCTCGTCGAAAATCGATCGGGCCATGTCCTTGATCATCTGCTGTTCTTCAGTGAATTCGAGATCCATCGTCGTATCCTTCGATCGTTTCGTTTCGTGTGCCGCGCTCAGAAGTTCTTCGGGAAGCCGAGGTAGCGTCGGGCGATGATGTTCTTCTGCACCTCGGACGACCCGCCACCGATCGTCTCGACGACCGTCGCGCGATACGCGCCCTCGAATCGGCCCTTGATCGGCCCCTCCTCCTGTCCCTCGCGGATCTGACCGGCCGCGCCCTGGATGTCGAGCGCGTCTTCGCAAACTCGCTGAGAGAGCTGGGTCGCAAAGAGCTTGTACTGCGACGACTCGATCGTCGGCGGCTTGCCCCCCTTACGCGCGGCGCAAACGAATCGTGTGCTGAGGCCCTTCGCGACGGCCTGGTCGGTCACGATGCGTGCGATCAGTCGCCGCACATTGGGATCGTCCTTCAGCGGATTCCCGTCGCGCTTTGCTTCCTTCACCCATTCGATGAGAACGCGAGCACGCTCGGTGCTCGGCGACAGCGTGAACATGGTGAAGCGCTCGAGATCGAGAGCCTCGGAGATGTACTGGAAGCCGTTTCCCGCGTGACCGACCATGTACTCGTCGGGCACGAAGACGTCGTTGAAGAAGACCTGGTTCGTCGTATCCTTACCGATCGTCGGAAGGCTCACGATCTCGAGGCCCTTGTCGTTCATCGGGACGAGGAAGAGACTGATGCCGTTGTGCTTCGGCGCGTCGGGATCGGTTCGCGCGCCGACCCAGTACCAGTCTGCGAAATGCGCGGACGTCGTCCAGATCTTCTGACCGTTCAGACGCCACCCGCCCTCGACCTTCTCGGCCTTGAGCTGCATGTTGGCCGCGTCCGATCCCGCCTGCGGCTCGGAGTATCCGACGGCGAACTCGATCTCGGCGTTCAGGATTTTGGGCAGGAACTCCTTCTTGAGAAACTCGCTGCCGTGTCGAATCAGCGTCTTCCCGATGATGCCGACACCCTTGCCGATCTGCGGTGCCGAGTGCTTCGCGAGGGCTTCGTTCAGGATGTACTCGTAGACCCCCTCGATCTCCTGGCCGCCGTACTCCTTCGGCCACGACATCCCGAGCCAACCCTTCGCCGCCAGCTTCTTCATGAAGGCGCGACGCTCGGGCGTGTCGGCAAGCTGCGTGAAGTTCTCACGCGTCGGGTCCATCACGACCGGGTCGTGATTCTCGACGAGCCACTGCTCGACCTCGTCGGCGAAGGCCTGTTCCTCAGGCGAGAAATCGAAATCCACGATGTGTCCTCCTACGAAAGGAGCGCGCGTCGGCGCGCTCCGGATGATGACTGGGTCAGGCTCTGGAGCGGATACCGTCGAGAAAGACGTCGCCCAGGCAGTCGATCGCGCGTCGGCGACCGCGGCGGGGCGCCGCCGGTCCGAGGAGCGTTCCGAAAAAGGTGGTGGCGAAGAGACCGGTGATCTCTTCGGCGGAGAGATCCGTCCGGAGCTCTCCCTTCTCCTGGAAGTGCGAGACCCAGCGCGTGATCGGCGCGAAGTACGGGTTCTCGTTCCAGTCGTACTCCGGCTGATTCCGCAGTGCCAAGGCCAGAAGCTCCCGGGCACTCGTCGCGTTCCCCCGCGTGGACAACAGCGCGTCCGTCACGTGGCGCACGAGCTCACGCGGCGATCGCGGCCGCGGAAGCCCTTCGAGACGTTCGCGGATCTGCTCCTCCACGTTGGCGCGAAAGGCCCGGAGGAGGTCCTCCTTGTTCTGAAAATGCAGGTAGAACGTGCCCCGCGCGACCCCGGCGGCGCGGACGATGTCTTCCACCTGGACGGCGTCGAAGCCTCGCTCGCGAAACTCCGCCAAGGCCGTGTCGTACAGGCGCTGACGCGTTTCCAGGCGCTGACGCTCGCGCGTCGTCAGGCGGGCGGGTCCGGTTGCCGTCACGCCCCAACCCTCTCACAAGACATGTGTCTTGTCAATGACGTATGTCTAGTGACTGATCTGCCGTCAGCCAGCCGCATCGGCGCAACGGAGCCCGGGCGGCGGTGAGAATCCGGCTCCGGGGGGCTAGAACCGGAGGTCATGACCGTCCGCGCGTGGCCCCTCCTCCTCGCCCTCGTGGGCGCCCTGTTCCTCCCGTCGCCGAGCGGCGCGGAAGAGTTCGGCGCTCCGCTGCAACTCACCGACGAAACCCGTCTGGCGGACGTCGTCCGGAAGGCCGACGAGATCGGAGACGCCCCGGTCCTGATTCGAGGCCGCGTCACCGATGTCTGCCAACGCAAGGGCTGCTGGACCGTCTTGCGCGACGGCGACGACCTCGTTCGCGTGCGGTTCAAAGACTACGCCTTCTTCGTGCCGACCGACTGCGCGGGCCGCGAGGCGCTCGTCGAAGGCCGGGTGGAGGTGAAGACCCTCTCCGCGGACATGGCGCGACACTACGAGGAAGAAACGAAGAACGGAGACCCCGACGGGGTCACGGGCCCGAGAAGAGAGATCTCGATGATCGCGACCGGAGTACGACTTCTCCCCTAACCCGGATTCATGACGAATCCGGGCTAGCGGGACACCGCTTGCCCGCGCCGTGTTGCATGGCGTAACACGGTGGGCATCCCGTATCGGACGGGTCGAGAGCAGGAGACGTGCGCATGTCGAAGTGGATGGACGCGATCGCGGGGACCGCCCTGGTACTGGCCCTCGCGGCCTGTGGAAGCAGCGGGACCGACGCCACGGTCACCACCTCGGAACCCGGAAGCGAACCCACCACCCCCGGCGAGCCGAACGAGCCCGGTGACCCCAACGATCCCGAGTGCACCGACTCCTTCGACAGTACGTTCGAGGCCATCCAGACGACGATCTTCGAACGGCGCGGCTGCACGGCCGAGGTCTGTCACGGCAGCTCCGCCGCCGGTGGACTCGACCTCTCGGCGGACGTGGCGTACGCAAACCTCTACGACCAGCCGGGCCAGATCGCCGACATGCCGCTCGTACAGCCCGGGCGCTCGAACAACAGCCTCCTCTTTCTGAAGCTCGCCGCGGCGACGCTGCCCGATCAGTACGATGTCGCCGGCGCCACGATGCCCAACGGCCAGGCACCGCTCAGCGAAGACGAGCTCGAGCTCGTCCGCCTTTGGGTGTACTCCGGTGCGCCCGAGACTGGGGTCATCGCCAACACCGTCGACCTGATCGACGCGTGCCTCCCCGACCCGTCTCCGATCACGATCGAGCCGCTTCCGCCACCTGCCGCCGACGAGGGCGTCCAGTTCGTCATGCCACAATTCAATCTCGAAGCGGCGTCCGAGACCGAGGTCTGCTTCGCATCGTACTACGACTTCACGGACCAAGTGCCCGACCGGTTCAAAGACCCGACCGGTACGCTGTTCCGGTATAAGGGCTTCGACATGCGGCAGGATCCGCAGAGCCATCACCTGATCTTGTTCGCGCCCGGCGTCCCGCCCGAACGCGTGCACGATCCCGCCTTCGGCGCGTGGACGTGTCGCGGTGGTGCTCGGAAAGGCGAAGCCTGTGAACCGACCGATCCGACGTCCTGCGGCGAAGGACTGTGCGCGAGCGTCCAGCAGACCGGCACATGCTTCGGCTACGGCCCGTCCGACTTCGCGACGTCGATCGACCCGATCGACGTTCAAGGAATCGGCGGTGCGCAGCGAGCCCAGCTCTACACCGAATTCGGCGAAGGGGTGTATGCGGAGATCCCGCTACGCGGCCTGATCTACTGGAACTCGCACGCATTCAACCTGACGCCGCGTGACCACGCCATGAATGCGCGTCTCAATTACCTGTTTGCCGAAGAACAGGAATTCGTATCGATCCCCTTCCCGGTCTCCTTCGCGAGCCTCTACCAGGCCTCGGGCACCCCGCCCTTCACCGCAGCGGAGTACTGCAACTCGATGACCTTCGAGAAGGGGACGCGCATCACGGAAGTAACGCAGCACACGCACCGGTTCGGCAGTAACTTCCGCGCGTGGCTGCCCGACGGAACGCTTTTCTACCGGAACTTCATCTACAACGACCCGGTCGTCGTCCGCTTCGACCCGCCTCTCGCGTTCGACTCCGACGACCCGGCCGAGCGCACGATCGACTTCTGCGCCGACTTCAACAACGGTGTCGCCGACGACGGCTCACCGGACCCCGAGACCGTCACGCGGCACTCCCGCACTCCAGCGAACCAGCGCCGCAGCGGCGGTCCGTGTCCGCCCGTGGCATGCGCCGAAGGCAACGTCGGCGCGCCATGCGCCGGGGTCGGCGACGATGCGACGTGCGACTCGAGCCCGGGTGCCAGCGACGGCTTCTGTGATGCCTGCGCGATTCAAGCCGGCATCAGCACCGAGAACTCGATGTTCCTCCTCCTCGGTCGGCTCTACATCGCAGAGGCCGAATAGACGCAGCCCGCAACGTCCCGGTCGGAGGCGTCCTCGGCGACCGCCTCTCGATCGGCTTAGTTGAACCGATACGAAATCTCACCGCCCCAGGTGCGGGGGAGGCCCGCGAAGTTCACCAAGAAGCCGAAGGTCGAAACCGTACCCGTCGACCAGCTGATGTAGGTCTGGTCCGCGAGGTTCTTGCCCCAGAGTGCGACCTGCGCGCGGTCGTCCCAGAAATCGTAGGAGAGACGTGCGTTCAACAGGTTGTATCCCGGCTGGATCGTGTCGACGAGTTCCGGGCCGAGCATGTGGACCTTGCTCTGGTAGTACCACTCGAAACGCGGCGTGAGCCAACCCTGGGTGATCGCGGAGTCGCCTGCGTCGATCTGCATCGAGTATTGAATCGCGAGGAAGCTCGTGAACGTTGTTGAACGTCTCGCCCGAGCGATCGATCGTCATCGAACCGTCGGGGTTCTCGGTCGAGTAGTCGCTGACCGCATCGGGGAAGTCGTCGTACTTCGCGTCGGTCACACCGATGTTTCCGGTGATCTGCAAGCCTTCGATCGGGTAGAGGAGCGTCTCGATCTCGAAGCCCTTGATCGTCGCCTTCGCGGCATTCTCGGTGATGCGTTGCGTGACGGTGTCTTCTCCGGTGCCATCGGTCACGACCGACACCTTCTGGATGTCGTCGTACTTGCCAATGAAGAAGGCCGTGTTGAGCGTGAGCTTGTTGTCCCAGAGGATCGTCTTGAAGCCGAGCTCGAAGTTGTCGAGCGTCTCGGGGTCGAACGACGCGGCGAGCGCGGACGTGCCCGCCTCCTGACGCGGACCGGCGAGTGCGTTGAATCCACCTCCCTTGAAGCCCTGGGCGTACGTGAAGTAGCCCATGAAATGGTCCATCCAGTCCGGCAAGAGGTCCACGGGCGCCGTCGACGCGATGCTGCCCATCGGAGTCCATGCCGTGAAGAGCTTGGTCTCACGCGGGAAGTTGATTTCTTCGGTCAACGGTCGGCCCGGAGCCGGGGAGTACTGGAACTGGCTCAACGTGAGCGACTTCTGGTCCTGGGTGTACCGAATCCCGCCGGTGATGCTGAGCCAGTCGATGGGATTCGCCGTGGCCTGGAGGTACGGAGCCCACGTCCAGTTGCTGTTCTCGGCCAGGTTGCGCGTGAGGCGGCTGAGAGGCGGTCCGACGTCCGTCGCGCGATCGTCGGTCATGCTCTCCCACTGCGCAAACAGGCCGGTGACGAAGACGAGCCGTCCGTCGAGCGCGGCACCGTTGATCTGAAGCTCGCCCGCGACCTGCTGCTGAAAGCCGGGCGCGCCGTCGAACTTGGACACACCGCCGTCCTCGGCGCCCGCGGTTGAAAGGTACACGACGTCCTTCGAGGTGTTGTCGACGTCGAAGCGCGTCCGGGGAATCTGCTGGTTCCAGGACCCCTGCGCCTTCACCGCGAGATCTTCGATCTCCCATACGTCGCCGACGTCCCAATTCATGACGCCCCAGGTGCCGTAGCTCTTGATGTCGGACATCCCGGAAATGTTCGCCGTGTTCTCGAACAGCGTCGTCTCTCGACACTCGGGGAACATGCTCGCGTAGAGCCCGGCCAACGGCGCTTCGTCCCCCGAGTCCGGCCCACGGACGTCGATGCACTGCCCCGAACGCCCCTTCGTCTGCGACCTCGACCACATGCCGGTCAGGTCGAAGGTGATGTCGTCGGTGGCCAACAAACGCAGGCTACCGAGGAAGGCCAGCTCGTTGCGGTCGCTGTAGAGCTCGTCGCGGAAGCTGTCGAACACGTAGCCGTCCCGGGTCGCCGAGAAGAAAGCGACGCGGCTCAAGAGAAGGTCCTCGATGATCGGCACGTTCATCATGATCTCCGTGTCGAGGCCGTTGAAGTTGCTCGGCCGTACCATCGCGAAGCCTTCGAGTTCGTGCTGCGGCTTGACCGTGGTGATGTTGATCGCGCCGCCGACGCTGTTCTTGCCGAAGAGCGTGCCCTGCGGGCCGCGCAGGACTTCGATCTGTTGGACGTCCACGACGCTCAGGAGCGAGCCGGAAGCCCGGGGCAGGAAAACACCATCGAGGTACAGAGCGACACCGGGATCGAACTGGATGTCCGGATTGCCCGTGCCGACGCCACGGATGGAAAACTGAGCGAGGTTACCCTGAATGCTGTCCTGGAACTGCAGGTTCGGGACGAGTTCGGTGACCTGATCGACGCGGTAGACACCGGCTTCGCGCAAGGTGCCGGCGGTAACCGCCGTCACCGCGACCGGCGTGTCTTCGAGCGCCTCCGCCCTCTTCCGCGCGCTGACGACGATCTCTTCGACCTGCGCCGTCGCCGTGCGGGTGAGTCCGGTACTCTCGCCGGCCTCGGCCGCATCGTACTGCGCCTCGGCGGCGTCGATCTCGTTGGTC
The DNA here is from genome assembly GCA_032356285.1 of Smithsoniella earleae. NCBI lineage: Eukaryota > Viridiplantae > Chlorophyta > Ulvophyceae > Smithsoniella > Smithsoniella earleae. The sequence goes on from JAULKQ010003336.1 coordinate 51,629, forward strand.
GTGCCACTCGGGTTGTCGGGCTGGACGACGCCGCGCTGATACTCGGCCGGCGCCTCGGTTCCGTCCACCGGCTGTGCCGCGGCCACGCTCGCCATCATCACGCACGCCACCGCGCCCGCGACCGGTGCCGCACGCTGGACCAGACTCAACCTTGAAATCATCGCTTGCTCCCTCGTGGAACCCCGGGCCGAGAAGCGCCGCGGATCCGATGTACACCAGACAGAGTGTGTCTCATGTAACAGCAGAGACTCAATGGCAACCTGAGGCCGCAGCCGAGATCCTCGTCGAATCCATCGTCGTCCTCCGGGCGGAGGCCCGGCGTCGAGCGCCCCCTGGCGAAGCAGACGTCTACGACCCGCCGCCGTCCACGCGGACCTCGAGAATCACCCGACGGTCGTAGCGCCCGAAGAGCCACGAGAAGAAGTCGACCGCGCGCATCTGCAGGCCGTACTTTGCTCGAAGTGCCTCGTACGCCCGCGCCTCGCGATCCGGATCCGTGACCACGGTGCAGGTCGCGTCCGCCCACGGGCCGTTGTTGCCGCCCCGGACGTCACACGCAGCCACCCGAGCCTTCGGATTCCGTCGAACCCGCTTCACCTTGTACGAGGTGCCATCCGTGAAGATCACCATGTTGCCGTCGAGAGGCGCCACCCAGACCGGTGTCTTCACGCCACCGCCGTCGCGCTTGAAGGTCTCGAGGTTCACATAGGTCTCGTCCGCCAGATTCGAGGTTGCCACGCACCGACCCTAGCCGTTTCCACGCGGACTCGCCCGCTCGGCCCCCCGCGGTTATAGGAAGATCATCACCGGGAAGGGATGCTCATGTTGAACGTCGCCATGTGGGGCAAGGCACTGACCGTCATGCCCCGAATCACCAAGGAAGACTGGGCCGGGCTCGACATCGTCTCCCGCTGGCTCATCGCCACGCGGTCGGCCGTCATCGTCATGACGTTTACGTCGGCGGCATTCGCGGGTCTGCTCGCGGCCAAGGCCGGCCGATTCGACGGGCTCCTCTTCGCCCTCTGCACGCTGGGGCTGTGCCTGGCCCACGCGACCAACAACCTCGTGAACGACCTGACCGACTACTGGAAAGGCGTCGACGAGGGGAACTACTTCCGCACGCAGTACGGACCACAGACCGTCCAAGACGGCTTTCTCTCCGTTCGCGGCCTCCTCACCTATGCGGCCATCACCGGCATCGCCGCGCTCGCCGTCGGCGTGTACCTCGTGATGCTGCGCGGCGAGGTCGTGCTCTGGCTGCTCGGAGCCGGTGCGTTCTTCGTCCTCTTCTACACCTGGCCGCTCAAGTACATCGGCCTCGGCGAGCCCGCAGTTCTCGTCGTGTGGGGGCCGTTGATGGTCGGCGGCACGTACTACGTGATCACCGGCGAGTGGAGCAACAACGTTGCCGTGGCAAGCGTCGCGTACGCGCTCGGACCGACCGCCGTGTTGTTCGGCAAACACATCGACAAGCTTCCGGCCGACCAGGAGAAGGGCATCCACACGTTGCCCGTGATCCTCGGCGATGTCCTGTCGCGACGCGCCGTGCTCGGCATGCTCATCACGCAACTCGCCGTCATCGCGTACCTGGTTGCCGTTGGATACTTCTCCGTGGCGATGTTGCTCTGCTTCGGAGCCGCCCCGTCGCTCCGGCGCGTGTGGCAGGTCTACAAGGAACCCCGGCCCGAGTCCCCGCCGCCTGAACTACCCGATGGCGTGTGGCCTCTTTGGTACGTGGCGATCACGTTCTGGTACAACCGGCGCTTCGGGATGCTGTTTCTCGTCGGCTTGGCCGCCGACATCCTCGTAAGCCGCCTGCTCTGAGCGACGGCGCCCGGGGGCTTCGCCACCATCGTTCGCGACGATCGCGGCCGGTGGCGCGCGCGGGCTGCGGCTCTTCGTCAATCCAACCCGGCCGCCCGACGAATCACGTTGAATACGTAGTTCTGCTCCGCCGTGCCGGAGAGGAGATGGGCCATGGGCCCTTGGGCGTAGGCGGGGACATCGCTACCGCCGTGGGTTTCCATCCCAAGCGGCACCGCCGCCGGCTGCTGGAAGTTCGGCGCGCCGGTGTCGACGCCCGACAGGTCGCTCCGACCACCGGCGCGCGGCGCGCTGGGGCCATTCGCGTAGCTGAGCGTCGTGTACGGCTTGCCGTCACCGGCCCGAGCCGGGCTCGTCCTCGGACGGCCCGACGAGTCGTTGCCGACGACCAGGCCGAGGATCGGGTTTCCGCGGGTCGGGTAGCCCGAGATCCTCATCGTATGACCGTGGTCGGACGTGACGACGATGAGCGTCTCGTCCGGATCGGTTCGCTCGAGGGCGAGCTCAACGGCGTTGGCAAGCTCCACCGTCGCAGCGAGAGCGCGATACGCGTTGTCGTAGTGATGGGCGTGATCGATCCGACCGGCCTCGACCAAGAGAAGGTAGCCGTCCTCGCTCTCCTCCAGCACGTCGAGCGCCTTGGAAGTCATCGCCGTGAGCGACGGCTCCGCCGCTCGTTCGCGGTCCGACTCGAACTGCATGTGGTCCCCCTCGAACAGCCCGAGCACCGGGCGATCCGCGGGCCGCACCGCCGCCAGCTGTTCGCGACTCCACACGAACGTGCCGGCCGGATGCTTCCGCCTCCACTCCTCGATGAGATTGCGTCCGTCCCCGCGCATGCCCGAAACACCCTCGGGGTCCTGCGCCTCATCCGGCAAGAAGTAGCTTCGTCCCCCGCCGAGAGCGATCTGGAGAGACGAACCGACATCGTCCTCGATCAGCTGGAGAGCAAGATCCGTGCATCCCTCCTCCGTCGCGCGTGGCGGCATGTCCGCATCCGATTCCCAGTTCCGCTCGGGCGAATGACCGTACGCGGCGGCGGGCGTCGCGTGCGTGAGGCGCGCGGTCGTCACGATTCCCGTGGCGAGGCCCGCGTGCCGTGCGAGGTCGAAGAGGCTCGACACCTCGTGCCCCTTCGACCCGGCGCAGTCGCCGCGCGCGACGTTCTGGTCCAGACCGACGACGCCCGCCTTCGTCTTGACGCCGGAGAGCAATGCCGTTCCGGAGCCCGCGGAGTCGGCGACCTGTTGGTTCGTGTTGTACGTCTTCAGAAGCGCTCGGTGGGGGAGGCGCTCGAAGCTGAGCATGTTCTCCTCGCCCGGCTCGCCACGTCCCTGGCCCTCGTAGATCCGAGCGGCCGTGACCGTGGGAACATCGAGACCATCGCCGATGAACAAGATCACGTTCTTGGCGCGGCCGAGGATCGGCTTCACAGCCTCTACCCGATCGAGCGCCTCCTCACCGGCGCGAAACCACGGGTCGTCCGCTTGCGCCAGCTCCGCGGTGGTGCGGCGCGGTCCACCGGCGCAGCCCGCGGCGAAGAGCAGGCAGACGCCGACCACCGTCCATCGACCGAAGCGGCGATCGTTCAGCGGACCCGGCACGCAGAACCTCTGCCATGCATCGCTTCGGCGCGAAAGGTCCGGTGCGTCCGCCGTTCTCTCGGTAGACGATTCGTCGTGCGGAGTCTGCGACCTCCGGCGCGGTGCCCCTTCACCGCCCCTGCACCGCTCGCGTGCGTTGCGGATTCGTTCTTCGTTCTGCCTTCGTACTCGTACGGCTCCAGCGTTGCCGTGCGTGGGTTGGACCGCCGGTCGTCGCGGCATCCTGCATCTCATCGCGCTCTCGCGCCGCGGCACCTGCCGACCGGCAGGACGCTTTCTCCGGCGCGAGAAGGGAGCTCCCGCCGTCCCCTCTTGAATCCGATTCTAGGATCATAAATGATGACTTCATCATGACTCGATCGGCAGTCGCGGGCGCGATGGTGTGACGGACGTCCAGCCGAACAAGCCCACGCGAGGGAGCCGACGCAAGCAGCGAAACCGCGAGCGGCTCGTCGCCGCGGCCGCCGCCGTCATGGCGCGCAAGGGGGTCGACGCCGCGACGATCGCGGAGATCGCGGAGGAGGCCGATCTGGGTTTCGGGACGTTCTACAACCACTTCGAATCCAAGGAGGCGATCGTCGACGAGGTGCTCGCGACCGGACTCGACTCACTCGGCGACGCGCTCGATCGTCTGACCATGGGAATGGACGATCCCGCCCTCGTGCTCTCGACCTCGATTCGACACCTCCTGTCGACCGCGGATCGCGATCCGGTCTTCGCGTGGTTCGTGCTCCGGATGCCTGGCGTAAGCGCGCATCTGGTGCGGCACTTTCGTCACCGAGCCGAGCGCGACCTCCGACGCGGGATCGAAGTCGGACGATTCCACGTGAGCGATCGCGAGAGTCTCGCCGTCGCCCTTACGGGGATGATCCTGGAGGGCATTCGCGCGAAGCTCTGGGGGGCACAGACCGCCGCGATCGACAGCCCTCTCGCCGCGTATGCATTGCGCCTCCTCGGCATCGAAGAGAAGGAGGCTGCGGAACTCTCGCGTGTCCCCCTCCCGCCGATCGATTAGGCTTTACCGGTCGACGGAGTTGTGCGAGCAAACTCCGTGGCTCGCCAGTCGATTGTCGTCTCGATCGCGCTCGCCGTCGTCACCGTGCTCGGATTCTTATCGAGCGCGGCGGACGCACAACACACCTACCCCGGACAGCCGAAGCCCCTACCGGAAGAGTCGGCGCCCGAGCCCGAGACGCCACCGACGGAGCTGGAGAGCACCGCGCCTCTGCTGCACCGGCCCGACACGTCCGACGAGGCGCGGCCGGGGCGCCGCAGCCTGGAGGAGCTCGCGACGACGGGGTTCGAGCCCGGCCCACTCGAGCGAAGACTTCAATCGCACCTTCCGCTCTTCAAGAATCTCGCGGGAAAGTTCGCCGATCGGCTTCCGCTGCCCGTGGGCCTGGACTTCGTCTACGTCACGCAGTGGAACAAGCAGCTGTTCACGTCGAACCAGATCACGTTTCGCGACAAGACGTTCAACATTCCAAGCGAGAACTTCAGCGAGCTGAAGAACAACTCGACCAGCTTCGTCGGGCTCGTCGACGTGTGGATCCTTCCGTTCCTGAACCTCTACGGCCTTGCCGGGTACACCACGGGCGAGCTCGAGTTCTCGGTCTCGCTACCGGAGTTCGGGAACCTCTCGGCGAACGTCGACCGAAAACTCCATGGCTATACGGCCGGCGGCGGCGGCGTGATCGGTGGTGCCTACAATCAGATGTTCGCACTCGTCGACGTGACGTACGTCACGAGCGACCTCAACATCTTCACGGAGAACATCGAGACCTTCGCCGTTGCGCCGCGCATCGGCTATGAGCACGTTCTCGGAGACATGACGGGAACGATCGCGGTGGGTGCCAACTACTACG
>JAULKQ010003337.1:0-16048 GCA_032356285.1 Smithsoniella earleae
TTCATAGATCTAAACGTAGACTTCTTATACTTGTTGTTATTCTTATTCTTACTCTTAGTCTGTCGCTGTAATCATCAGATACATGACATACTTCATGAATACAGATGCAGATACAATCAACGCTCGATTTGTCGAATCCCGATTACTCGAACTTCTCAGGAACTCGAATTTTTCAGTGGCTTCAATTTTACAAGTTCCCATAAAAAATTTCATTAAATCCTCCCGATTCGTCGAAATTCTCAGAGAATCGAACCCACCTGACGGGTGCCCTTCGAGCTTCGACAAATCGAGTGTTGACTGTATCTCACAGATTACTGACTCACGACCAAACTGACCCGAGAACTGAATGCAGGAGAGCCAGCTTGACCAGGGTATGTAGTGACATACCTCATTATTTACTGAGGTGCTGGGGTGAGGTCCAGTTTCGCTGTTGAGAGTGCGTGCGAGGTCACTCGAGAGTACACTACTTAACCGACAATGTAAGATCTCAGACAATTAAATCCGAAAGGATTTGGCGTTTTTCCAACACTCGCGCATGCAGTGTGAGCTCAGATGGTGTCTAGCTTTCTGACAGTGAGTATCTAGGATTACTTGAAGCGGGATACGTATGTCGAATCCTGCATGCTGCTTTCAAAGAGACAGACTCCGCTTCCGAAATTTCCGTAAATACTGATTTTGTCAAATTGTCGAAAACTTAATGTCCCGAACAAAGAGGTAGGAAAACTTTGTTATTCATGAAAGACAAAATTCACAAGTGTTGAAAATATAGCTGTAGGTATGGCCAAATGTGTCGATGTTGGGCCGTTTGTGAGCAGGGCAATCATAAGCGGAGGAAGTCTAGTCCATTTTTTTCCGGATCTTGCAGCTGGCTATCCAAGTAAAACAAATAATGGCGTTTTTATTCAAGTCTAAAGTTACTTTCGTGCGAGAGTGAGAAGCTCACAGCGGTTGAGCCGAACGATGCGAGTTACACCACTGTTGGACCCTCCATGAACACTTCCTCTCCAGAGAACCAATAGCGGATGAATGAACCAAGTTAGTTCATGTTCTATCACAAGTCGCAATTGTTCCAGTAATGCAACTCGCCAATCAAATGACGTATGTAACTCTCACCGAATCTGCCACTCGGCACCGTTGTTTGTATAGATAATACCTCCTTTAAACTACGGTAGACCCAAGCCTCGACACTCGTAACATTCCCGGTTTCAAAGCTTTTCAGCGAGATGATTGGTGCGTTACAATAACAAACGATATGGATGGTGGGGCGCTGCTATCATATCGAGACATGTTGTGACACTCGAGTAGTGCACACCCGTCTGGTAGCCCCAGAGCGAGAGATGCAACCATAGTATTCATGAGAGCAACTGAAAAATTGTCTTCCTACCACAGCGTGTTGAGTCGCACGGGGGCCCAGAACAAACGATTCTTTGGTAAGGAACACAAGTACTGTGCTGCTATCGGTTGTCCGTTGAGCTGTAGTGGGAGCACAGTGCGAGTGCTGAGAAGAACAGGGTAGGCAATGTAGGATAGATGGAAATGTCACATAGAAAGTTGAGCATTCCAACTGTCATCAGACTAGATGCCTCGAGGCATGCCTGGGTTCCCTGACAGAAAGACTGTCGCTAGGCGATCGGGGGGCGGAGTGTGTTGGCACATGGGTTGCACTGGTTAACCCGGGGCGACTGGGACAGGGTACAGCACTTCGAACCTATCAGTTCTTGGATATGACATGGTTGATTTCTTAGGGCTTCTGGACAAGTGGTTTTCGCTTACCACTTCAAATTCTCCAGTTTTGCGAATTGACCTTGAGAGAGACCAGTGCAGTCTTAGGCTCAAACCGCATGAGGTTCTATTGTTCCGTCACTACTAATGCCCTATTGAATGCGTTTAAACCGATTCGAAAATATCGCAGTTACGTACGCTGCAAACTCCATCACTCTTGCATTAGACGCCCGATTGACAAACAAGGGCATGATTAAGCGAGTGGAATTAAATGAGGAACAAAATTCCTAGTTGAAAGTAACTACAAGCCTGTGGTCATCTAGGTCATCATGTACTTAGTTTCTGCGACACAGCACAGTGTGGTCAAGGGCCTTTGAGTACGTAAGGGAAAGGGTGAAATCATGTGCATGTTGCAAAACAGTTCGTGGAATCGACTCTACATGGGTTCGGAAGCAAATGGACGCCATACGAACGGGGTTCAGATCCTCTTTTGTAGGCTCACTCCAGCTAAGGACCCCGAGCTGCTTCAATCACATAGCTACTCCTCCACAGCGTGACAACGCTGATTGCCTTTGTTGTGCGGGCAAAGCTTGTAGTGATTTTGGAACAAACTGCCATAATAGCATAGCAGTCAGTGCGGATACGGCCTCCAGAAAGTGGCCAGGATAGGTGGCAGAGCTCCACCGTGACACTGCGCATGAGGACAATGCGAACTCTGGCAGACACAAGTCGCTATCAGCCCCAACAGAGGTTTCGAAGAACATAACATGTCCTATGAGTCAAGATTTCAACTCCATTGATAAGCTGATAAGATTTATTAGCTAGTAGTGCCCGTTTCTGTGAACACTGGAGCCTACTCCCGGGCTTCTTCACCCGATGAAACTGTCGTCACTACAAGACAAGCAGTTCACCAGCCAGTGACTATCGTTATCATCTGTGAGGTATGTGCTCGTTTGAGTTCTATCCGTGTTGTGCTGCCCATCGCTGAGTAGCCGAGGTTTCAGTATCTTTGTGAGCGACAAAGTCTTATCAAGCCAACAACGTCGCGAGCTAAACACTCGATTGTGCTCCTGTTCTCCATCTTGGTTAAGGATGTTCACTGCTTGCTTTTGGGTTCTAAGAAGCATAGCCGCTTAATAAACAATCCAAGCTGGAGTTTGGAGACAGTACTTTCAAGCCGGAGAGGCACAGTCAGGATGATTATTTTCAATTTGATCATATACTACACGTAATTGCATGATGCAAGATAACTGTTTTGTCACAGATACCTGTTCGCTCCTGTAACTATAACACCTATCACGTCCATTGCTTTCCCACCCATGTTCATTAGATATGGCTTATTGCGATTTGAGTGTTGTATTACTCCGAAGCCAATTGCTGGACCAAAATTAAATGGTGTCGCACATTGTTTGGTATGCGCATTCCAACGACTGGATACAAGGTTCTCGGTGCACGATACAAAGTTTTCGGCTGCAATCAGCAATCCTTACTAATTCTCACGTGAGACACTGTGAGTTTATCTCTTCTTTCAGTTCTGTTCGCCTCTGGATGCAAGTCAAGTTCTGTGTGCGTCATCGTGTCCAATTCGCTTGCAGGTCACGTGTCACCGGATGTCCCTCGAATACTACGCAAAGCTGGTCCTTGCCTCTAGCAGTTTACGAAACAGTTATAAACTATCTATTTGCTGCAACATTATATGCCGAGAGTAATCTTGCAAAGGGCAACGTTGCAAAGTCGATGGCAGCGCGGAGCCACGAGCGAATCTGACGATTCTCTGCTCAGGCTTACAGTGGGAACCGGGGTAGCAGTTGCTGTTCATCGTTTTGTGCATGAATTCGAGTAAAGGTTCCATACGTTATCACCGCTGTATGGTTTAGTGCGCGGAGATTACTTTTTGAACAGTGCTCATATTAGCGGCACAGTCGATTTGCGGCAGATATTGGATGATATTGTCACGCCCACCACCTACTTGACGAATGGTACCGTAGCTCTTACACGATGAGAGAAATCGTGTGACATCCAAAAACCATGTGCCTAAATGTGCAATTGTATTCATTTTGTGCGCAATCGCAATTTATTTCGGCGATAAATAAGCAACCCAAATGTGCAACAGGTGAGTAGCTTCATCGCGTGATGGTCGTGTCCTCGTTGATAGTGTTGATACGTACACAGTCAAGGGTATCGCGTAAAAGTCCACTTGCGGACATGTCATCAATCCCGGTGTTTTTGGGAAGTTCCTGCCCACCTGGGCACTTAAGACATCTGTGGAACTACTTAACCGTCAGTATCAGATGAGATGTTTGCTTCTTTGTGCAGGGTGGATTGACTGAGACATTTGCCATAGGCTGCGTGGCGCACCATTCCAAGTTGTCGCAGGGCTCTACTGTGGTTTTTGGATACTTTAGATCGACTCCAATTTCGCAGCCGATTGTATCGAGGCCGCGTTGAACTGTCAGCCTGTGTCATCCCCGAGAAGCTTTCTAAACATTGTACTCCGGAACTCGTGCTTGATGTGACAACTTGACAGCACTTGTTATCGTATTTGGTCACCCACTGTGCGATCCCCCGCTTGGAATGAGCTGCAACTGCTTGCAACTCGACACAACGTCTCAGGGCAGTTTTCACGTGACGTGTGCCAAAGGTTTAATCGCAAAATTTTTTGATGCAGAAGTTGAAATTATTTTGTCTGTTGTAGATACCTTGTTTTCGGAAGAGCTTCATTTTGCTTTTCCACCCCACACAGCTCGTCAGCAAAGTACGAGTTATTGGCCTGTTTATCTCCTGGTTCTCGTTTAAATATACTAAACTGTTCAATTACTCGCGGCATCAACCCAGGAGACATCCGCATTTTTGTTTGAATATCTGGTGTCAACTTGATTTCGACATTTTTTTTCTCGAGCATGGTCCCTCACTCATCAGTACATCGAGGGAGCAATTCTAAACTTCCCACGGTCGCTGCAGTGTCCAGCAGTCTACCCCCCACCCGAGTGCCAGGGTAAAGAGCGGCTTACGAGCTGAAATACTCACTCATAGATATCTATTCTGTTCACGTGATAACTGGTTTTTTCAGGCAGCACTTTGCGTGCACAAAACTCTGATTGTACAAGTGTCACCTTACCAAATCCTTTTCAGCACTTTGTAATCATCGCCATAAAATCTGGAAATGAAGAGTGAAAGATTTGTATAAACGAGTCCGTTGTAGCTCGAGCGCAGGACCTCAAGATGCCAGAGCTTGCTATCTATGCTAACATGTACATACTTTTTCACTCGTGTGAAAACTTTCTTGATGTTTGGATCGAGTCCACTGTTCCCGACACCGTTACTATGTTGATACTTGGTCTGTAACCCGACTCGGCAACTCGCGTCTTGATAGCTGCGATCACATTGCGTACTCCGCGAGCTTCACTTGAAAGCAATCTCGATGTGCACTTCTGACATGTCTAGAATTTTGTGCTTCACAGAGATTTTAGTCTTCCTTATTGCAGCGTGAAGTTTGGTCTCTCTTTACCTGGGTTGTCGTGTCATGCTTACCCGAATGCATTTGTCAAACGAATAAGTTTAGCGACACAAAGAGATATTTTGTTGTAATATATTTATTACCACGTTCTCTTGTTACGTGTGATAAATGTGATTTTGCTTCTGATATACTTCCTGTGGTAGGTCTTAGGAGAAGCATCTTTCTTCTTGCTAGCATCCGTGCGCCTTGAGAACCCAAGCAATCAATATCGCCAATGATCGGCGCGACACGTCTTTCAGGCTTCAATGAACTGGAAGCCAACGTCGCTGCTCCAGTCCCTCTCCCAGATTGATCCCGACAAAGGCAACTCGCGAGAGATTAACAGCTTGTCTACTGGTGATGAGTCGGATGTGAGCAATCAAAGTCGCGAATTCAAGTCTCCGGATGCGCTGCAGCTGCAAGGAGCCGAGGGGTGCCCACTTACTCCGTCATCCACCACCAAGCACTCAAACTGCCAGGACAAGTGCCAGTCATCCTCAGATAACTCCTCATTATCGACCGAAAGTACACAGACAGTTGTTCCACCTGAAAACTTCCATCAGGACTCCCCTTCCTTCGTCTCCACGGTCGAGGTGAAGCCATCAAAGCCAACGCCATCGAGAAAGTCCAGCTCCAGTCTCATCTACATTCAGCCTCCGTTAGATCTACCAGCCCTCAAGAAGCGTAACTTACAAGCCAAGAGTCAAGCTAGGCACACTCGCTCAGGTGCGCACACTTCAGAATCCACCACATCACCCACTTGCGTACATCAACTTCATCCCCGTGCGTACATGCAGGCTACCAACAACACATCAAGCACACCAATTCGTCATCATGGCGTCAGAAGGAGATTGTTAGGACTCCAGACGCCTCTACCAAGTCCCAAGCTTTCGTTCGCAAGATAAGCAAGGCGACTCCAGTTTCTGTTTCTGACGTCAACCTACGTACCGAACCTCCAGTACGATGGTCAACCAAGTTCGGAGATCCTTCAAGTCCGCATTCCACAACCTGTGGCGCGGCAGAGCTCACTATGGACAGCTCGTGCACAAGCTCACAGTTCTCAACCGTACTTCCCGTTCCGCCTGCATCCCAGTTAACCAAGTCCGACAAAAACACTCTCACTTCTCCCTTTGCCCTGAATAAAAGCCCCAGCAGGTTGGCTCCGCTGTCTTCTCCCAACGACGTCCAGAAAGTTGCGATTAAACCAAGACCTGAGCTAACCCGAGTACGGTCATCCCCTACAGCACCGCCTCTCTCGGCCATCTGGGAAGACGCAGAGCATACTTCTAGCCACCAGTTTTCAGCTCAACCATCTACTGTACCTAAGCCAAGCACGTCCGCTCGCGATTCGTTGTCCGGACGGTCACTCAGCCGAAGTCCTGGCGCTCGACGCTCTCCTACGACTTCCTGGAGGAGCTCTCACGACTACTCCTCAGGACTCGTCACTCGCAGTCCAGCGACCCGTGTGGCGAAGGGGGGGCACCATTGCTCGGTGTTTCAAAGCCCACAGAGCTCTGGAGGCGACGCTTGGCGACAAGTGCCGCTACAAGGGCCTTTCCCAACGAGCAAGCACAGCAACCTGGTGTGACCCAGTTAACAACAACAAAAAATCAGGAATATCCAGTCGAATTCATCTACCAACAGCAGTATTGTTCGCTGCAGGAGTCATTTCCACACCACAGCAACAACACCTCCCTTGCTGTCACAGAAGCATACTCAGAGGTAGCGATGATTCAAGATGACCCATTTGACCGTCCTGTAACTCCCCGCTTTATCAGAGGGGATCTGGGCGATCAAGTGCAAGATTCAGAGGCTAGTTCACTCTCTGAGAGCCCTGGTCCTGTTGCAGAAGTATCAGAAGTAGTGATATCTCCTAGATGTGAGAAACGTCGCCGTCGATGGCTCAAAACCCGAGCTTCAACCTCTGCTTCGTCGTCGTCTAAAAGCTACAGTGGTAGTGGAACACCAGGTAGCAAAGGAAGTGGAAAACGCCGCAACACAAGGCTGAGGCTTGCTGCTTGTTGGCTCTGTGTCTGCGCTTCACCGGACTCTGCCGATGTCAACTACTGACTGGCTTCTTCCTTGTGTACTGTGGCATTACTTGTAGTTAGTGTTGCTGAGTTGTAGTTGGTGCACTGTGTGCACTGTGTAGATTGTGTCTGCAAGAAAGTAGCTTCTTCTTGCGTTGTAGGGATGTGTTTGTCCCGACATGTATTGGTGGTCTGATGCCCAGAGTTGCCGTCTTTCAACTCAGTGAATTTTTGTTGTCAGTATCAACTTGCTTATTTTTTTTGTTGGATAACTATGTTAACAGACTGATGAATGCTGGGAAATTAACTTGTGTGATAGATTGGTCTGATGCTGTGAAGCACAGCCAGTCTTGGTCATACTTGGCGTAGCAGTTAGCCTGCATGTTATGTTCGCACAACCTGGTTGAGGACTGCTCGCTAACTCCTTCCGTCCGGGATTGCGCTTGAAGGAGTCAATATCCGACCACTTGAAACCCTAATATATAGCAGCTGGTTTGTGTAGATGCGCTTTCCTCTCCAACTTGTTGATGCGCTCGATATCGCCGCGAAAGTTCCCTCTTGTCTGGTTTGGTACATAAAACGGAGTTACCAGTTTACAGATTGAGTGCGTGGTATTTGTTCAAGGTGCATGCTTTGCTGTAACAGTACAGGATGCACTTAACGCCTGGGCTTCTTTCTTCCATACCCCGAAACAGGCTGAAACAAACCCGAAACCCAGTGTCTACAACCTGGCTCACTGTCCCTCGTCTTGGAACCTCACCATTCTTGTAAATCGATGAGATGACAGCATGTTTGTAGTGTGCTAAACCATCTGCTCTGAGCTACTTAGTCGAATCTAGCGTGGTTTCAAACATGCTCGATGATACGTAATATTCGCTATGTAACAAGAAGCTCTCATTGTTCTCGGCATTGCTCAGCCTGCTAGCCGTGTACAGTGATGGTAGGCGTTGATAAGACGTACAAGTTTATGGAATGGTTCCAGAAGAGTCATAGCGTGGGCTACAATTTTTGGCGAAATGCAGTGCAGCGTGCTACATCAATGTATGTGCCTGTTATGCATCGCATGATTAGGAACTTTGTATTGTATATACTTTTAAAGTGAGCTTGTGTCAAAACAAAGGGATAGCCTCGTGGCTTGCCGTTCATGGTTTGTCGATCTCCTCACTTTCCGTCAGACCTGCCCTGAATCCCCATACTTTCACCGCCACCGCGGCTTTATGCAGGCTCGTGACATCGAAGGCTACAGGCGAATCAGATGAAAACTTTAAACTTCGCCTCCAATCGAAGGGCGCGCCTCAGTTTCAGGCAGCGATGTGGCATGTTCACGATGCGATGTGCAAGTCGCAATGCTGGGCTGAGCTCAGCGAAGCTCATAGAAAATTATTGATGCAAGTATTTTTCTCGTCGTCAAAATTGTCGCACATTTCACTGTTTTGCCTTGCAGTACTTCTATGTGCAAGAGCACTAACCAGTGTACCTCTTCTATAGGCATCCCAAATATTCTTACTAAGAGTGTATCGCAACCGTGGGCTCGATGTGATTAGGTCACGAGAAGTAGAGATGGTTGACAAGCGACTGAATCAACTGTATAAGGCGTTGTCAAGCTCGCTAGAACTGCAGCACTGGAAGTTCGAGCCGGCCATTAAAGAGGCAATTGCTGGCAGCGACCAAAGTTTCGCAAAACTGGTCCAGGCTGCTGAGGCTCTTGTTTCTTTGGTGAGTTCTTTCTGTCAACTCCTCGCTTGCTGCGTCTATGAGCTTAGCAGCTGATGCAGAAGCTAGGTCGTGCAGGAAGAGAGCGCTAGCGATGTGGCCGACCCCTTGCGCATTTTAAGTGTTTTTGAGCAATTCACTCAAGGGATAATTTCTTTCTTGAACTCCAAGAACAGTGAAGCAAGTACGCGTTGCTGAGTGTTTTGCTCAGGAGAACGAGATGTGTTGCCTTGCTAGTTAACGCATTTGCGCCAAAATCTCAATCAGCGACGTCGGTAACACAACTTCGTTCAATTGTGCAGCAATGGATGCTCAAGTTGACGTCGCAGTTCACACGCTGGTTCAGCTGGCGCCTCCCGGATTGTACTACCATGTCTCAGTGGTAGAAAAACTGTTATGGGAACCTTGGAGCCAACCCTCAGATGCACAGTTCGCCGTGATGCTCATGGTGCGACACTGTGTTTCCAATACATGTGCCGTCAGAGATTCTGATGCAATATGTAACTGTTCATGGAATTGTACGATGATTCCTGATATCATGTAATGTGTGCAGACTTCTGTGGTGATCGCACTGTACACAATTAATACGTCACACTTTGACATGGATTCACACCTATTCCTGGGAATAATGGCAAGCCAGGGGTTCAATGTACAAGAGTTTGAAGTACGAGATAGCAAGGTTGGGCTACCACCTCCATTTGGTATTGGTCCCCCACTGGGCCATGGAGGCAGGAGTGAACCAAGTAGCTCTACCTCCAAGAGGAGTGGGGGAAACGCAGCCCATACGCCGCCATTGAACGTATCCAAGTACCTTGGAAAACTAGAAAAGAGCGGGATGGCTATTGTCCAAGGCCATGGACTCCCGTCCAGCTTTGCAAAGTTGTACCCTTTCATATTGCAACAGCCAGAGGACCTGTTCTTACATGACGTTGCTGAGCTACTCAACGAGTACAAGAACATTGCTTTGAAGTATGAAGCTTTGAAGGCCGGCATTGGTGCGGAGAAATCTTCGTAGTGCAGTCACATGTGCACCTCATTATAGAACAGATTATTTCCTTCCCGGTACCAAGGAGTAGGCTATCGAAGTATAAAGGCACCACACATGCTTCACTTAGTGGAACTATTCAACACTGATGCTAAGCGCTCCCGATCAAGAGGCGACAGAAACACCATTCCTTGCGTTGAGCGCCTGTTGCCATTTCCTTGTAAATTGCTTCTCTCTGTCAGACTTTCCTGCTTGTTTGCTTTTTCAGTCGACCTGACGCGACCAGAAAAGCTGCATGTGGCAACGTGTATAACTTTAGTCCATTGCACTGGAACCTTGTTACATTTTGACGAAAAAAGGAAATCTAACCTCCTCCTTAATCTGCTAATGAATCCGCTCCGCTCTTGCTTAGTATTTGTCACAAGTGGTATGGGTTCGCGTTCGGGTTTCTCCGACAAATGTTGCATATTCTCTCCAACTCCAGCTACTTCGGATGCTTTCGGTAACGGCTGATTAGTTAAAGCCCTGGGTTCCAGATCGTATGCCTCGTCTCCTTTTGCACAGGAGTGCAGGCCAGAAAAAGCACCTGACACCGGACCCTCCGCCAAGGACTCGGGTTTTCTCCCTGCACATTGCTAGCCAGCAGGTCACTGGCCCACCTGCCAAGCCCTCCGCCATCTAGCTCCAAATCAACCCAAAACCTGCGGCCATTTTTCGTCACGAACACGTGTTTCCAACCAAATAGGGCACCCACCCTCAGACTCCCCGCGGACCTCGCTGTCTGATCTCAAAACTTCTTCGTACTCTACAACCTGCGCTTCACCAGGCGCCATCCTGCAGATGTAGCACAATTTCAACACACAAATCACCGAAAAACAAAACCATCAAAACTGTACAACTACCAGTGGCCAAGTCGCAGAGCATCCAACAGAAGGCCTATCCAGCACAACACTCTACGCTCTTTCCACTTTCATCCCACCACACTTCCATGTTGTAGCAACGAAGTTGCCGAGCAAAGCCGAACACAAAATGCAAAGAGTTGTATCACCCTAACAGTGAAAGCACACTCAAGCAAAGTAGATACCAACAAGGCCCAGGTGCCCACTCACTTCAATCAGAGCAACAAAACCCCTACAACTATCAGGCTGAACAAGCGCGGCACATCTATTTGTGAACGCTAAACCTGGTGGTGGGGGGCGCACCCAGGGATGTGCACTCCACACGCCTGCATCCGTTCAGCCAGAGACTGTATCTCATCTTCAACAAACTCCAACTCTTCCTGGTCGTCGTCACTCAGGTACCCCCGCTCAGTCAGTGTGTCCTGCAGCCGCTGATGCTGACTCTTCAGCGAGCACAACTTGTTCAAAGCAGCTTCTGACTCGCTTCCTGGTGCCTGGCCCTACAAAGGTACTGCCCATTCCAGCTGTCAGGTGATGCATACCCCCCCCCTTAAACACAGACACACCCTTAGCCCCAGAGCCGCACTTGGTTGACGAGCTTTAGGTCTGCATTGGCTTCCTCAAGCTCCAGCTCCCGTTGAAACAACTCACGCTGAACACGGTGGAGCTCGGCTTGCATCTGGTCCAGCTCTGGTTGCTTCTCAGCCTGCACACCAACCACACCTGGTCCTGCTATAATCCAGACCGCTTCTTGTGACAAGCAGATCCTTCTCACCTGTCAGACCAAAAATATGCGCATTGGATGGACAAGCGCTTGAGACGGATGATACAGTGAACCAGTCGGAAGTAACGCGGGGAAAAACTGCAAATCATCGAATGAAATTCCCAACGACAAGAGTACTTCAGAATTAACGACGGAGGAGATTCATGGCAGGATTTGTAGCAAGGCTTTCAAGCAGTGGACACATGTTTGGCCACCTTGCTGCAGTAGGCTGTGCAATTTGTTAAAACATGTGATATTATAATGTCTGCAAGGACCTTCACCAACAGCAGACCCAACTGTCACATGTAACTGTGATTTCAGAAAAGCAACGGGTCACAACTCAAGACACAGGGAAAGCCACACACTAGTGACCACATGAATTGTAAGTCTCTCCTCGTTGTTAAAAGCAAAAAGCCCTCGTATTTTTACACGAAGAGCCTAGATGAGATTCAACGGAGTAGGTACAAATGACTCCCTATTTTGATATGCAATGACCCCGCTGTAGTTCCAATGACACACATCAATCTGATGAATTAATGTGTGTACCGCTACAATCACTCGTAGGCAGCTCAAAGTTCTGTAGATACTTCACAGGTACTTCACAGATACTTCAGTACCGCACAAACTGCAAGCCCGTGGCGTCTGAAACTGCAAAAGAAACGCAAAGATTGCTATGTTTTCTTCATGGTTGCTTTGACATTGTGAGCTGCTCTGGTACATTATGCTGCAATCAAGAAGGCAAGACAGTTCAAGGTGACAACTGTTAATGAATTGTTGTTGCATAGCTAAATCCAACCCAACCAGCGCTGTATGCCACCGGGACACAAAGTTGCGCATCTACTCTGACCTCACGCAAGGACTCGCTTAGAGTGTGGTAATGGTGGGATGCATACAGGTTCCAACAGGATCAGCTACCTCATGAGAACAAGGCACATTACAATAATCACTGGATGATGACACAAGAAAGGTCTCAAAGGCAGCACTCAGGCAACAGGTCCATATTCCAGCGTTAGTTTGGGCCACTTGTGCAACAGCAGACTTGTTGTACAGAGCATTGGATACGGTTACATCAGGGAACATGTGTTGAAACCCAGATGCAGTCTGGGCTCCGTCAAGCAGTCACTGGCACTGTGTGCACTGTACATGCTGACAAGGAGGTAATGGTTGAATTGGACTCAGTTAACCCCCCATACAGTTGCTCATCTTCTGTTATTCGAATGCTTCAGAAACGGCCTCTAAAAGCTAATCGTAGCACAGCTATGCTGTCTATGTCTCTGAGAAAGTGTGGCTTCTAGGTGAAGTGAAGTAAGATGCGTTATGGAGGAGCTAACACATCCCTGATCTGCCGTCCAGCCTAACCGGTCGGCTAGGGCCCTGGAACCACTCTATAGATGTATGAGATCTACTCCCGACAACTCAATATATTATACGGACTATCATACATACTATATTAAGCAACTTTATCAGACCTCCTTTAGAAGAGGTGCTGTAGTTATGAACAAGGGTCGTAACAGATCCCCTGTCCCGAGAGGAGGGGCAGAAGCTTTGGGTGAACTGTAAGGAGGAAATGGCACCGAAAGTTGGTCGATTCAGAGCTGATTTGTTGACACGGTTGGGGGAAGCCTGTGAAACGATTTGTGATGTGAGGTTGGCAAGCTCTTTCAACAGCTCGCGCTAGCAGTGATGCTGAAAGTAACACGTGTGAGCTGTTCAAGCCTTACCATGTTTCAGAATCAACGTAAGCAAATCCTGCTTTTTAAACACCCTGTGATTCATTTGGTAACTTGGCTCCACGATATCTCGGCAGACAATGTCTAAAATTGGGTTTTAGAGTTATCATGAACTGGCTGGAGTTACCGACTGACAGATTGAGAGCACAATTGATCTAGAACGGGTCCATATGCAGTGAGCTTAAGGGATGGTGACTTTGAGACTATGATAGTACCAACAGATGAGTTTGTTTGACGTTGTTTAGAATAGATGCCAGAAGCTGGTGGTTTTGACAGGCAGATGTGCGAGTAGGAGGGGTTAGGGGTGCCAGTAGGGGACTGTTCCGGAGGTAGCCATGTGAGACAAACGCTCTAAACAAGCCCCAAAAGGGACCTGAATACAACAAAGCCCATGACTAATGCAGTAAACATACTAAGACGCGAAGAGTTGAAAGAAAGAGCTGAGACTCGGAAATAACTATTGTGTTGTATTGCGTGCTGCATGGAATAAGGAAAAGGTGTACTTTTGGAGAAGATAGGGCTGGAGAATGCACTCCGAGTGCTGGATCCAAGGCCATTCGCCTTGTGTGATCGTGGGCACTCTTATGAATAGCGGACAGAAAAACAGTTGCGAAAATATGCGGAGAGTAACACCAGCATGAACAAGTTGCATTGTGGAGTGGCTGAGGATTGTGTCAACCAGGAGAGGCGCGAGCGAACTCGCACGGGTGGCGAGCCTAACAAAACTGAATTCGTGGCATGGCCCGATTCTGTCCTATGAAAGATTTCGGTTGTATCGCACGCGACTGTTCTTGTTTTGGGCGGGCGCTGATACCTTTACATGTTGGCCTGCGCATGGGTATGGACTAATACAACCTTGACAACCGCACCCTATTACGAGCTTTTCGATGCTTCGAATGACTTTTTACTACCAAGGGCGCGATACTTCGGTTGCTGGAGCTTCGAGCTTGCCAATGATTTTTTTCGAAGGTTTTTTCTGCGGTGGTTGCTCGGCATATGCAGCACAACTTTTGCCCATCACAAAAGATTCTACAGCAGTGAATCATACCTGGAGCTCCTTGAAACGCCTCAGCTCATGCAGCTCTTTCTTTTCGGCGCTGGTGATCGAAGAGTCTCGGGCAGGCGCCTCTCGATTTCCGAGCTCTTCAATGATCTTCAGTCGCTCTGCATCAACTCGCTGCCGTATTCTCTCCTCCATGACTGCTAGAGTGAGTGGGTCTAGTTTTACCCGGTTGCTCACTGCCACGGTTTTGTTTTGCTTTGCGTTCATTTTCACCTGTACACGAATCTCGGGGTGGACTGTTGCGGTACAATGCTACACTTCAACAAAGCTTTAAAAGATAACAGAAATGAAACGGCCCGCAAACGGAAACGCGCATTTTGCTTAATAGGTGTGTACAAAATCGCAACCCAAATTGTACGCAAGAAATAGGTGTTTGCGACCAGTTCAGCAGCTCACCTTCATCATGGACTCGGCGAACTTGCAGGTAGATATCGTTTCCAAGCTCTTCTCCGGCTCCCCCCACGCGCAAGCTAGTAGAGCAGTCCTACAGTTGCCGCCCAAGGAATCTTGAAGAAAGTGAGTCAGTTTTGACTCGCGGAAAGGCGGTTTCTCGCCTCTGCCCAGAGCCATGACAACGCGCTGAAGCGATAATAGCGATTGATTTATTGCGTCGCCCTCCTTGTGAATCCGCTTGCTTTGCTCACCTATGCTGTTTCGTCGTTCTGATCCCGCAAGGTCAACAAGGTTTAGCTTTGTTGCGAAGAATCCCTTAGATGATGTTGCACGAAGCCACACAGTAAGTATAGTGTGAGAGCGTGACGAGCGCTCATTGATTCCATTATCCGCCTGAGTCCGGACAACCTGTCCTCTGTCGATAAGCGCTTCCACTTCCTGAACGCTCGAATTGTGAACTTATAATCGCTTTGGATCATATTGCAGCGATACAGGTAAATCAGCTTCACCTGAATGTTTGTAACTGCGGTTGGTGCAATGTTCCGGATTGTAGTTTCACCGCGCTTCCCAGTCGTGATTTCTCCCTCAACAACTGGCTTTTGTCCAGGAGTACGAAGTAGGTCAAGTATCTTGTTCTGATATATCTCGATGTAAGAAACTTGCATATTCCAAGACATGTACTCGGAGTCTTGCAAACCATGGAACAAGTGCTCCATAGCTCGGGGTATGCATCCTTTCGTAATTGAATCCATTCGCGAAATCTTTTGAGCTGGACCAAGCATGGTGTATGTTTTCCCTGCACGGTGCTTTTTGGATAGATGTGAAGAGCATTTACACAAATGTCGCTTACTAGCACTGTGCGCTGGTCCAACCTTACCAGATGAAAGGAAGTTAAATAAATTACGACAAGAAAGCTCTGGCATTGGCTTGCACCTGAACCGGTTTGTCCGTAGGCCAAAAGTGTCCCATTGTATCCATCAAGGACGGACTGGACAACTGATTTCACAGCTGTATCGTAAACAGTCGGATTTTCAACATCGAGCATTACATTGTTATAGCTGAAATGGTACATATCCTGTTCTGCAGGTTTGTTTAGAATGATGGTCCCGGGCGGCAACACCGTCACATACTCCGTATTGTCAGTAAGTGATCTCCTCATTCTAAAGCCAACGTATACATGTGGCATCTCTACTTGAAGTCACTAGTTTCCGATTTCAACGAGAATAACAGTGCGGAGGTCTTGATACCACTGGC
>JAULKQ010003348.1:0-16036 GCA_032356285.1 Smithsoniella earleae
TGCAAAAGCAGACAACAGAATTAGAGTGGCCAGATGAGCCAGAGCGCCAGGAGCTTGCTCTGGTGGAAGCACAGGCTTGAGAGAAGTGCTCCCTGAACTGCTCTCTACTGCCAACCTAAGGCAAAATTGAAGAGTTCACGGAGTTAATGCAGATCAAACACAATATGTCAGTGTCTTTCCGTGACCAAGGACGATTCTATCATCTGTTTGGTTTGACATTGCCTTATGGCAAGTGATTCCCAGCACAGATGCAGTCGGCATTTCTGTCAACCAGTGCTGATTCACCTGCTCGATACCTCCCTCCTTGGGCATGGCTTAAGGCCTCCAGAAGCAGCGCGAGGAGAAGGTTATTTTTTTTTCATCGAAAGACTGTTCGTGGGTTTTGGGGAGCTCAAAATCCCAGCAAACTGGATATTTCAAACATGTATGAATCTAGATTGTGAATCCAGAAGAGGTTGAATCTGATTGTGCCCAGTTGAAAGGCAGCAGTGCTGGTATTGTGAGCAAACACTTGCTATTGAGTGAGTAAGAGACACCTAGTTTGGCCACGAAAGGTCTCGGGAGCACACGCGCTGCTGGAGAAGTGCCAAACCGTTTCAGATTTCAATTTTCTGAAGATCTTACGTTGCCGTTTATACAGTACACGACTCGTGAGAGACCTTACATGCACTCCCAACACTCCCCCGCACTCACGAGTCCACTCCTTTCCGCTCGTAGTGCCTTCCAGCGCCTCCATAAATGCTAGTGGTTGATGCAGATGCAAGGTCTGCAATTCGTCACCTCAACGCCGGTGCAGTATGGTACTTAAAAAGATGAAATAGCAACAAGTGGAGATGGTAGCGGCAACCTGTGACAAGGGTTGTAA
Organism: Smithsoniella earleae; assembly: GCA_032356285.1. Lineage (NCBI taxonomy): Eukaryota > Viridiplantae > Chlorophyta > Ulvophyceae > Smithsoniella > Smithsoniella earleae. Next base: position 866 of record JAULKQ010003348.1, read on the forward strand.
CATACTAGAATACCAATGCGGGGAAACCCAAGCTGGCATGTGTGAGGTCTGCAGTACCTCAGCGCTGAATCAGCTCCGCTGATGAGTGGCATGCCCTAGCATTTTTCACAAATGCAATTCGAGTACAATGTAAGCGCCAGCATCCTACCACAGCACTCAACAGGCAGTTGTCAAAAATGTAGTTTCTACTCAACATCTGGAATTAATAACTTTAATAACTTTTTACGCAGGGAAGGGCCCGAGAAACGCTGTGGACTCGGTAATTACTGAATAACGAGCAGTTCATCTCGTTTGCAAGAGGATAATGTAGCATATCCACACCTTGGACATTTCCTGTCCGAATCAGCCTCTTTTGGCGAACAGTCTCGTATCCTTAGAGCGTCTCTTGTCGGTCGAAGCGAAATAGTTCACTTGTTGCACCGGAAGGAAGTATCCGACGCAAACAAATTGAAAATATGCTTTTTAAAACATAATCCTGGTACGCGTGTATGGTACATAGTAACATTGCTTGATGATGATATTCACTGTGACTTAAGTTCGCAATAGTTCGAGACACTGGTGATCGTCTTCATACGGAAATGTCGGACGAAACAAAAGAGTTTGGATGTTCCGTTCCGTGGGAGCTTCTGTTGAAGGTGTGGATATGTCACTGTACAAGCGGCAGAGAAAACCGCACCACTGTGTGGGCTTTCAGTCTGGCATGATGGTGATGTCTTTTGGAGTGCAAGAGGATGCACATCTGCGGCAATGTCACAGGTAAGAAAATTGGTTGTGCGGAAAGATTGTGGGTACCCTGAGTTGTTTGAGGGCAGGACAAAGCTTTCGTTGAAACAAAATTGCCGCACAAGGGATCATCTTTGGGTTAGGACTGCAGTTGAAAAAGAATCACGGGTGGGCACTTGCGCGAGAAGGAAATGTAAACTTGGGGCTTTTTGTTCCGTACTCAAAACAACCCGAAGTTGGCGTGCTTTTCGCTCAGCAGTTGATCTCTTCTTGCCAGACTACGCATCGCTTTCAAAATTCGTCAATGTGAGCCACTGAAAGATGCTCCAGCAATGTTAGTGCTCGGCCAGGCTGCAACAAGCCGCTTTGCGAGCAGGCCAGCTCCTCCTCGCTCAGAGTGTGCAGTATATTAAGTGCACCTTTTGTCACAAGAAATTTTCGTGCACTTAGGAGGCGAATTGAATTTATGTTGAGAAGTGTACAACAGCTCTGAAGCTCAGCGTTACAAGGTTGCTTTCTCTCGCCGCCAGAGCTTGGCGTAATGCGTTATACAGCGAAGGTTGTACTTAGTACGGTTTATGCTGGTTTGATGCCTGCATTCGCTCTAATCGCATCTGTATTTAAACGGTTTATGCTTGAAATCGCTTTGCTTGCGTCTGTAACTCAACGGCTTGGGTATCCAGAGGTTCTTTGGTTTGCTCGAAGCTAACTAGCTAGCTCAAGTTCGCTAGCTCGAAAGATCTACCACGGGTTCCAGCGAGGAGCACGCGTTGCATTTTGTGATGAAGCTTACATGATACTCCGGTTGATTCGACTGCATGTATGCTGGCGGGATGCCTGAATTCGTTTGCTTCTAATCTGGGCACAAAAGGCGGAGGTTTCGGGGTGGCCCGATTTACCTTGGGCTGGGTCCGATTATCTTGGCCAAGGATCGGGGTGCCCCGACCCCTCACGTGGGCATTGGTATCTTCATTAAGAGTTAATTACAATGGTTATGGCGAAGTCCCCGTTTATTTTTATTCCTTAGATTGCGAAATCTCAGCGAATCTGGCTGCTATGTAGCGGTAATTTGGGAGCGAATCGCACAAGCAACGTTCTCCAACCGTACAGTGCTGGTCCCTAACCCACGTATAGTATCCACATGTCGCTGCGCACAGGCGCGGTTACTGACGAGCTCGAGAGAAAAGTAGTGCCACCGACTAATGCATTGGAGCTCCGAATCATGCAAGCAATCCTAGTTAGAACCTAACAAATCTATTGGTCGCTAAGAGACATGTTCCACTTTGCACTTCAACGACCCCAATTGTTACTCAATCAAGCCTACATTCATCGGCTTCTTCCATCAGGAACACGTGGATTGAAAGTGGCAGTAGGGTGTGGCCGGTTAGGCGTTTTCTGGGCCCTCTTCATATTGTAGGCTGACGCTATCATAGAGGGGGCCAAACTGTGAAAGCTTAAATCTATTGGGCTAAATTACAATTCAAGTTGCAGCCCTTTGTATGAAGCGCAGTAGAAATTTCCTACAGCGTTGAATGCTTTCAACTCGTGCCACATCAACGAATTCGTATTGAGTTATCTACCTTCAGTCCTCTTTCTATGTTGAAGGACTGTGTGGGCTCACACTTTGTAAGACGCCACTTCAATGCTAAAGGATTTGAACGAGCATTTACACACCGGAGGCCACATCAGATCTGGCGAGCGTTCTAGCTGGGAACTTCTAAAGAACTGCTTCTCCGAGCTTGGATGACTTTATCTTTACGGCCTCCATAATAGCCCACGCACCGTCCCGTGTTTACCATCACCTGCGCTGTGTTTGGACCGTCACTCAAATAGAAGCCAGCCAGATTTTCATCCATATCGAACCCATGTTCATTAAACCACACAGTCAACCTCATTTTGATGCCTGTTAGCCAGAATTATCACTTGAGGAACACGGTGCACGCAGAACGTCGTAGTAAACAGGCAGGAATGATAGCGGTTGCGCAGACGACACCCTGGACAGGTATCCATCGAATTTAGCGATCCAGGTTAACTTCTGACAGTTGTATAGTCATTGAATTAGAGGCGTCATGCTGCAGATAGCGCGAGAACCGGAATAGCATGTGGTGAATACACGGTACGAGGGACAAGTTATACTCACGCGAATTCACTGCTCTTCAAGCCTGACCACATGATTCTTCGACGACAATTGTCGACATTTCATTGAGTCCTCTGCCTATCCAACGTCTTGTAGAAGAGTAACATATTTCTTTTCGGAGACACACGGTGTATGTGTTTCAGTGCAAATTGGACCATTTTGAAGAAGTGGTCAAAGCATCTACGCTTTCAACGTATATTTATTCAGAAGCTTTTGATGTTGGCGGGTTTTCATGGTGCGTTGAGCACAAACCTCGGGTGCACTAGAATCAGTGAGCTGATGTGACTCGGGCCCAAGTCACGTGCTCTCTGGTCCGCGATGTACGTCAAGAACGACTCAAGTATGAGTCGGGCCCCAGATAATTTAATGGTGCAGGAGATTCTTGGTTAATCCAAGACAACTCGCGTCGTGTGGAAGCAAAGTTGAACAAGTTGTCTCATTTTTCTTGCAGTCCATAGATTTGCAGTCTTCTTCTTCTGAAGGTCCCGGCGGTCTGCCTGCTTGTTTCTCTCTAGAAATCATCAACCATGTGAAATCGCTTTCAAAGCTCAGAAAGGGTGCGCTCGATACACGCATTTAATTTTCAATTTCAATTTTGAAGCAGTTTGCTTCCTGCTGCTCACGAAGATTGATGTGTTGTCCGGCGAAACACTTGATTGACCTCGCAGAGACTGAACACAACTTTACGAGAGATGACTATGATTGGGGATTCGGTAACTTTTGTAGCTTCGAAGAGCTGAAGGCCGGTAAAGACGACTTTTATCCTGATGGCGCGGTACATTTCCGGGTGGTAATTTCGACGATGACGAAAGGTCAGGCAACTGGTTCACTGACCTCTGAGCATCTTTTCGCAGCGCTTCAAGCGATTCAGGAGTGTTCACCCAAGGTATGAGTGGAACCATGCGTTTTAAACTTACTCGGTAGAATCTCCGAGAAAGTTGAAAACGTAATGACGACTCGGGTATTTCTAGAAAACAGGATCAACGATATAGGAAAGCTTTAGCATGTCAATGTCAATGTTTTCAAGCGGGTTTGAAGCGATATCCAGGCGCCAAAACAGCAGAGTGACTTATCGATAGACAAGAAGCCAATTGAGAAACAGAGTATGAAATCCAAGAAAAGGAAGCGGAAGGAAGCGAAAGCAAAGAAAAGCAGCTCTGCATCCGAGCAGCTTGATACTCAGATAGAAGAAGGGAGCGAGCTTGTTGAAATAAAGCTGCTGAGGAGTGAGGGTAACGAGTTGAAGTCGAGAGTCAAGTGGCTTCAGAAGAGAAACACAGCACTGAGCACGAAACTGTCCAAAACTCGAGCAGCTTCCTCTCAACATCATACTTATGTGACATACTTACAATTCTATGCGCAGCTGCTCTACAATTCAAACATTTATTTCAAGTCTCGTATCGAGAGTTTGACCAAGAGTGCAAGCGAAGCGACGCCCAAGACTGCAGACAACTCTACAACAGCCATAAACGAAACAGAAGCTCCAAGCTTGAGTCAGCGTGCGAGGGTGCGCCCTCTCAGAATTGTTCACATCGGTCAAAGTAAATGCGACAGTGACTTCACATGATCCGAGTTTGCACCATTACGACACGTAAGATACATCAGAAGCTCTAAGTGCAAGCATTATAGACATATGATCTCAAGGGAAACAAACTATACAATGTTGAGCTCCCAGTACAAACTGACCTGTACACATGCTTCCCTGCGTACCTTAGCTGAATGGGAAATCAATGTACCCTAGGCTCGAATCACCACAACGCGTTACGCTGCTCTTCAATTGTTTGGGGTAGTAAAACAATTATTTCAGGGATAGCACATTGAACCTCCAAGCAAGGGAAAGCGAAATGCGTCGAACTGCATTTCCCTGGACAATGTGTGTGTTCGTTTTTTACCGCATTGTCGTACCGCATTACTGCGGTGACCATTGCGATTTTGTTTCTGTATCCGCTGAAAAGAAACCGTACACGCAAAAACTAGCTCTGTTCGTGAGTCAACCAGAGTGCTCGCATCAGTCCGACGCAAAAAGCACGGTAGTCAAGGCGTTGGAGGTACATTGGGTTGTACCAAGGGTTCTAATTCATCCCTATTTCTCCCTGGCAACCGTTTTCTGGGTGAGCTGGTGGAGATTGCATCTAGATGTGGTATATTTACGAAGAGCGCCTGTCTCATCAGTGCTTATCGTGAACTCTGTCCTCGTTTCTTCCACGTACTCCTAGTGGCGCTTACATGTTCTAGTTAGTGCGCTCAGTCTTTCATGTTATCCAGGCACTGTTTCCCATTCATCGCTGACTACCCATAGCTCCCTTCGGATTCCCGTAGCCACACTTTACCCCCCAATATCCATTCCCTGCGCCCTCAACCTGACAGATGCAATTACAGTATATTCAGGCACGTCACCACAACTCTAGCTCGTTGTTGAACCCCACGGTCAATATTCGTAGCCATAGACCCAAAATAGCGCTGGAAAATGAACCTGTTGCCTCGAATAAAGGACACACTAACCTCTTAGTACATTAAACACACACACGCTGCTTTAGTAGTATCGCTGCAAGAACTGCTGTAAGTCTCAATGCTAAATGGAACAAACGCATATGCCTCAACTCTCCTCCCCCGTGCTCTTGTCAATGTATTTGATTATACATTGGTTGTTGCAATTTGAGTGTGTGAAGGCAGAGTGTATGTCGCGTTACCTTCAGGAAGGTTCTGAGCACCAAGTGGGCAAGCGAGGCGGGGTAGCGGAGCCCCCTCGCAGCCCGGGGCCAATCACCCCGCCTGCTTCACACGCGGACTTGGTGACCTCTGTTCGAATGCTGGCTGACAGACTGTCTCAGTTCGAAGAGCGTTTGGCTGGTATCAGTCCAGAGAAGCCGGCGAGTCAGCCACCAGTGGATTCTTGTAGCCACAGCTTGAGCTTCGGGGCTGCATACACACAATTGGCGAATGAAAACGCATTGCTCAGGAATCACATGATTGTGGCAGGCCAGAGCATGGGGGCCGCGCCATCTGTGGCTACAGGGGGCCCAGGGCTGCTGGTGCCACAGCTGTTGCCCATGATGCCTGTTGCCAGCCAGCAGTGGGGCTTCCGGCAGCCGGGGTTGGGGGGGCTTCCTCAAGACTGCGGAATAAAGTACGATGTAGCTTCCCAGCTTGGCCCTCGTGGGGTAGATCAGGCTGATTCACATAGAGACAGAGGTGGTGTGCATACTTGTGCCAACTACAGTGCGGATTACAGGCATTGACTTCTAGTACTGGGGGATGTTCTGAATGCTATGATGAACTGAGAATGGTATTGTGTTTGATTTTTCACTGTCAGTAAGGGTGGCTTCGATGTGCAGGGGCTTCTGAAGGAGTTGCTCAGTCCAAGTGCCAGGAGCTGACTAAAGAAGTGGAGTACCTCAGATCAGAAATTGAGAAGTACCAGAGAGCTGAGTCCCTCCTTGAAGAACCTGCGGATCAGGCAAACTTGTAACAGAAGTTGTAAACTTAAAATAGTAGTAGTAGCTACTAGGCGCACGTGCATGTTAGTTGCGAAAGGTTTTTCTGCAGCCTTTGTTGGTGAAGAACGAGATGCAGGTGGTTATTTACCAGAGAGTAGATTGGTTCGTGAAGATGGAATACCTGGTGCAGAGTCTGTAACTTACAGTAATGTAGAAAAATGGTGGAGAGCAAACTTTGGCTCTCCAGAACAGCCCAGACTCGGAATGCTGTTTCGGGTATCTGTGCCCGTGTAAACGTGATAAATTATCAGACGCACCATATCACTGCCGTCCACAAATCATTAATATTTTCAGCATTTCTGTGCATCAGATTGCCAGCTTTGACGAGTATTGATGATCCAACAGTTCGCTTCCATGGTCAGCATTCGGACCGGTTCAGGATTGAATTGTGCGTTGTGCACTCGTCAGCGAAAAATAACTTGTGTAGGTTTTCTCGAGAGTGCGAAACCCTTTAGTGACTTGGCTCTTTCTCGCTCAAAGGCGGCAGAGTCAAAGCTCTCGCAAGGTTGCTCATTCAGAATGCTGTGGTTTTTAACAAAATCTGGAACTATCGTGCGTTCGCAACGCCGACCTGGATCCATCAGCTTTCCAACGCTAACACTCGTACAATAAGCTCCTTTACACTCATCTCCGCGCATTATCCTCATCATCTTAGATATACAGTGCACTACTATCAATCGTTTCGTTGTGTAACTCTGCAGGAAATAGTTGTGACGGGTCGGGTGTGGCCACCGTCCTGTCACCGTAACGCAAATTTCAACATTCAAGTAGATATCTTTCTTCCCTACAACTCATTCCCAAATGCAGGAAATTTACGGCACCAATTCATGGAACAAGTTATAGCCTCTCTGTTTCATCTGTTGCTGCGATGACGTGTGCGGTTGATTGTACCGACGTGGCTCCGACGTGGCACAGACGGCCACGCGTCGCGACGACAGGTGATTCACAGATACACCATCAAGAAATTTTCGCAAATAATAATGTTGCTGTCCTGTTGTAATCTCAAGGATCCGTGGATGAAGCAAATTGATCCTTGCTTACTCAGACGGCATGACCTGAGTGATGCACACCAATTCTACCATCGAAATTGTTTTTACCAAATCTCGATGCTCACAGTTGTGGATGTACGACGCGAAACCGACACTGCAAAAATTATCCTCAACCTGCTCTATTCCTTCGTAGCTGCGCTGTTCCGACCTACTTGACAGGTGCACTGGTTCGAAGACATTGGTGGGCTTTCACGACGGACAAGAGGAAAGCGTTCATGTTTGCTAAACGAAGTTATAATTTGATTAAGCAAAATTTTCTGGACTGTCCCTAATAAGGCAGCGAAAGTATGTGAGCAGTAATCAGAGTATCTGGATAAGATTTGATCCAGATGCCTTTCACTTAAGGAACGTGCCATGGAATCGTCTTCGCAGAATTGTGAGTTTACAAGCATGGAAGAAAGCATTCACTTACTGCAATTTTACCAACTCGAAATACACGCAGTTTCATGACAAAACACTTCACCTGCAAGAACAACCTCTCCGAATTTCTATAAGCGCAATGTACAGTGTATGAACCAAGCACAGAAAAGTTCAATTTATGGCAATAAAATGGAGCTGCTAACTACGCTCTGTTGTCATAACATTCCCAAACACAAAGAACGCAGCCAAGGATGGAAGCATTTCAAGGGACAACGGTTCCTGATTCTGCAATCTACTGCCATAGTCAGGCTACGCTTTTTACTGACGTGCTCACTCAGAGCTTGTCATTAAATCAGATCCTTCCAATGTTGGCTATGAATTGCGCTCCTTCAGGTCACAGGCAACCTGAACTGGATCTGGCATAGGCGCAAATCCTCAATCAACAGGGTGTACGTTCACACGGATGCTCCCTTCCAGTAGGCAACTATAAAGCTGCTGTAAGCAAGAGGAATTGAAAAATTCACCGTTTATCTGTGTGACTATTGCAATCTTGGCTTGCTCTCGTGTGTCCGAATGGTTCTGGATACTCGCCTGAAGTCATCTGAACAAGCAAAAGCAGTTGAATCTAGAAGCTAACGCAAATCCAGCGAAACGATCTCATTCGATACAAAACTAGTGCCAAGACCGTACCGCCAATGTGCTCCATAATATCGTGCCACATGTCAGAGCCTTGCTTGTGGCTCAAAGGAATTCGAGGAAGCAGAAGGGATGTAGAACAGGATACTGGGTACCAGATATTGCGGGCACATTCATCCGCTAGTTGGTGCTTGTGCCATCCAGCGTACCTGCGTATCGGGTAGCATTCACTTTTGCAACATTAGCGCGGAAAACATAGCCATCATGAAAAAATCGCAATAGTTTCTAGAAATGGAGGAAACCTGCAAAACCAACTGACGGACTCTGGGAGTATCGAATTGTTGCTTACACCCTCAGCAAGCTTTTCTGCTCCGCCCAAGTACAGGTTTGGTCGAATCTGCAACCACTGACTACGATAAGGACTTAGGTGCTCGATTATTTCTAAGCGACCATTCTTTTTCGCATTGAGGAGATCTGCTGAGACATCGAACCCACCTCTTGCGCTCCTTGTACAGCGTGATTGTGCAATAAGTAAAGCCCATCCCCGTCGACATCTCCCCCCAAATAGACTTTGTTGTGCGCGAATACTTGGAAGCGATTTCCTATGACGACATCTTGCATGTCTCTTAATCGAAGCTCGGAGGGTTTATTCAATATGATGCCCATCGATCCTTCGTCTGAGATATCGATGATCAGTACTACAGCCTTGTCAAAATATGTCTGATCCTGCTGAAAACAGAGGGGGTTTGCCAGTAGAACACAACCAACCTCTGGTGTTGAAAGAATGTGGGCCCAGTCCCCACTATTGTCTCCCGCAGGCGATTTGCCATAAACAGAGTCATCAATTTCGTCCCATGTAGTTTGATGGGTTTTGCGAGAGCGTGCCACTAGTTGGGCCCTACATCCGTAGATATTACTTTTCACAATCTTGATTGCTTGCGAAGTATCCAATATATGGCACGTCCAAGAGCGCTCCAGCCACAAATCCACTTTATGTCACATGCGCGACTAGAAATTCTGAAACAAGAAAAGGTGATGGCAGCGGTTACCTGAATTCTCTCCAGTCTCCGTAACTCGGGGCAGGTGGAAGCGACCACGACCCGGTGTCCCTACACTTGCAACCGCCTCAAGACCCCGTGAAATCAAATAATAAATAAATAACGAGGGTTCTCCCAAGAAAAAATGTATATACATTGAAGGACATAGGGCCAAAGTCGAAGATAGCGGCTAAGTTCCGTGCATGCAAGAAATCGCATACGAGTAAAAACCCTTCGAAGATACATAGCGATAGTCTCCAGGGGCCAGCTTAAATGGTTTGGTTTAAATTATTAATCATATAGTCTTGCACTGGTACTAATTGGCCAATTTTCTTTACTTGAAGTTGGTGCAGGGCCACGTATCGGAGAAGTGTTGGGCAGTGTGTGTGACATACATGGCATCTTTGCAAGCCAAGTTCATGACGCCCGTTGCACAACTTTAATCAACAGAACTCCAAAACTTCAACACATGTTCGAAGTGAAAGTCACACCCTTCATCCAGAGACGTTGCTTTGCACACCGGCCCGTCCTTCGAGTACCCACGAGAAGCCTGCAACAACTTCAAAGCATAAATGATATTTACACCTTTACCTGACCGGTGTTCGCGTGAACCAAATTGTCGTAAAACAGCGCAGTATCCTAGTGTATGACTGGATAACTGAGCCACTTCTGAAACAAGCGTAAACATAAGAAGTCGCACCCTCAGTGTTGGAAAATAAGATGGACATGATGTTCTAAGAGTGCACCGCATGATTAGTGTGTACGTTTAGCAAACCAAATGCAATAGCTTCTTCGCCTTGTAACGAGCACTACTTACAGACACGACTGCCCAGAATATCACAAACATGTAGCAGCCTAAGTGAAGAAATCGGCTGTGGAATTTTAATATCTAGTTGTGACTATTATGTAGGAGGAGAGTAGTGACATTTACTACATTACGGGGTCTGACGACCATGGTCGAAGTTTGGCACAAGCAGTGTTTTTTTAATGCCTAGGGCAAGAATTTGAAATCCCCTGTGATACCAACCAAGCTGAGGCGAAGCATTGTTTGGAAGTACGATGGAAAATAACCGTAAACTGTGTTTCATGATGTGACTCGTGGCGGTTTTACGTTGGCGACGGCGAGAAAAGAATAGCCAACCATGCCTCAAAACGAGCATATTGAGCTGTTCCAGAAACGGTATGGTAAAAGATTGGATCATGAAGAGCGTACCAGGAAGAAGAATGCACGTGAGGTGCATGTTCGTTCCAAGTACGCCAAGAAGGCGTTGGGTCTCAAGGGAATTATGTTTGCGAAGAAGCGGCATCAGGAGAAGGTTCTGATGAAGAAGACAATCAATATGCACGAAGAGAAAGATAGAGATCAACGAATAGGCAACAATGACCCTCAAAATGCTGTCCCTGCTTACCTAATGGAGAGAGATCAGGTACGCTCCAGCTGGACTAATGACAGCGTTTCCTGTATCATTTGGTTGCTGCGTGATTTTAGGATGTACTTTTGCAAACTGGCACCATTTACCTCTTAAATGATGCCTAGTTTACTGCAATATCCACTGTGGTGAACATATGCAGGCAGACCGAGCCAAGGTGCTTAGCAACAGTATCAAACAAAAAAGAAAGGAGAAAGCCGGGAAATGGGAAGTTCCTCTCCCAAAGGTTCGGCCAGTTGCGGAAGAGGAGATGTTTAAGGTGCTTCACTCGGGCAAGCGCCAGAAGAAGTCCTGGAAGAGAATGATTACCAAAGTAACTTTTGTGGGGCAGAACTTTACACGGAAACCTCCAAAGTATGAAAGGTTCATTAGACCGACAGGTTTGAGGATGAACAAGGCAAACGTCACTCATCCTGAGCTCAAGGCAACATTTCAGCTCGATATCATTGGTGTAAAGAAGAATCCCAACGGGCAGATGTATTCGTCTCTAGGTGTTGTGACTAAAGGTACAGTTATTGAAGTCAATGTTAGTGTTTTAGGGCTGGTTACTCCAGCTGGTAAGGTGGTTTGGGGCAAATATGCGCAAGTCACGAATAATCCAGAAAACGACGGGACTATCAACGCTGTGCTATTAGTGTAGAAGTGATTTGTAAGTTATGTCATGTTTCCTCTCCATGTGGTCAGCGAGGCAGTCAAGCTAGGAACTGCGTTACAAAGACAACAAGCATGTAGGAGGGTCATTGAACGACACCTCGGGTTCCAGGTCACCATCTTTGATTGATCACACAAGATTCCCTCTATTGGTTCGACGTCGAGACAAGCTCCCTTTTAGCTTTAGAGGCGTTTCTCAGTGTGATGACTTGTCCAAGCGAAGTGAAACTCGCTCTGATGTCAGCTCTACCTGACAAGGGATGTACAGAGTGATTTATGTTGCCTGGATAAACATTCTATGAGTTCATCTAGCGGATTTTGCTGCTGGTTCGGATTCATGTGGTCTAGTAACAATGGAAAGCAACAAGCGAAGTTGATTTAATTTCCCAGTACAGCTGTTAATTGATTCACTTAAACTCAGGAGGTTGGCGTACACCTCGTAGTAATGGTCTGTGCTCTCCGGATTTGAACACTAACGCGCGGAACGATCGCTCAGTGCCAATTCATGCTACCCATGTGAATTGTGGCTGATTTGTGACTGCGCTTGGTCATTGTTGAGGCCGGCTCTGATTTGCCATTTGGCACCAAACTCTCAGCTCTTCATGAACATCCTTGCACAACGTTGATTACCCAGAAGCCAGTGCCTGCACAGTTATGTGTTGTCTTGCTGCAAATATGAGACACAGTTCCAACCCACATCGACATGTTTACGGGCATGTTATTATACTCGTTGTGGCGTGTGTCACCTCCACCTGCCAGAAACCTGTTCGCTTGAATCGGAAACCGGCGGTGAATCCATCTGGGCAGCGCCGTCTTAGTGAAGAGCTTGCTTTATCTGGCTCAGTGGAGTTTGGCTATTTTTTTACGTACATTCAAGTGGTAAGATTAGTAGATTAAATTTATGCAAACCGACTGTTTCTTATTTGTTTGTTTAGCGTTTGATTATGGAATCCAGCAGGATGTTGCCAATCACGGGCGATTGACGATTATGCATGGCTGTATCCACGCAGGGTACACCACCTCAACAATTTTCTGTGATTGCTGATACTGGAAGTGCTTTGACATATGTTCCTTGCTCCCCATGCCATCACTGCGGACACCACGACGACCCTCCATACAGCGGCAGTACCTCGTCTACATACAAAGAGGTTTTGTGTGATGACCCGGCGTGCAATCTTGTGTGCTCGTCTTACTGCTGCGCAAAAGATGAAAAGTGCAGGCGTGCAGATCTTCTGCTTCCGTACTCCAACAACGTGAAACTCAAATGGTGCCATTATCACCAGCCGTGGCACCCTTGTGACTTTGCTCAAGTACTAGACATTCAAAACGCTTACTCTCAGCAGTGTTTTTTAGGTTTAAGCGCTCGTACACCGAGGGATCCAGTGTAGCGGGTCATCTTGTTCAAGACATCTTGACTTTCCCAGAGACATGTGTCCCACCACATCCTTCAGGACGCCTTTCTGGCAGAAGTCTTCTCCATGTTGCTTGGAATCATAGTTCTAGGCTAGATCGCGACTCCAACTATGGAACTAACATCTCCATCGGGTGCGTCGGGGATGAACGTGGACAAATCTTCACACAGAACGCCGATGGGATTCTGGGTCTTGCCGACGATCCTCTATCCTTGGTGTCTCAGCTTTCAACAGAATCTGTTAGTAAAGCATTTACACTATGTTCGGGCCCCGACGGTGGTACGTGGGAATGCTTCACCTATCGCCCTCGATGTCATATTGTGGGTGCCCAATTCTCGAGCCATTGAACCAAGACTCGATAAAATACAGTTTCATACTTTCAAATTGAAAATACAGAATATTACCGACAGGAGCGGTAACCTGGGAGTGTGGAAAGAGGCTTTTTGCAGGGGCACTGTTGCTGAGCGATTCGGAAACTTCAATCGCATCTCCGGGTCATCTAATATCCGTGAAAAGATCACGCACTTCTCCCTTGTACAACCTTCCTCTTGTAGGACTTGGACTGGGCACTGATACCCTGCCGATAGACACTGCGCCGTTTCACAGGTCGTATGGCACCATTGTAGACTCAGGAACAACATTCACATACATCCCAACCAAAGCGTTTCGCATCTTCTCTGACACGCTCATCAGGTACTTGCAGCAAGCCGGGTACACGGTCTGGATGGACAAAAGCGTGTTCACTTACTGCTTTCGCGAGTGCGACCCTGAACTTCACGCACTGTACATGTGATCTTGCAACAATCTAGAAACAAGGCGTGGTGGACAGCATCATGGCATCGAAACACGTTGCTCGCGCATGTGAAAACAGTGCACCATACCAGCATTCAGTCCAATCTCAGCTTGTGACATGCTGGTTTCTCAGCTGACCAGACATGAACATGTGCACAAAGGTCAAGTACAACATACTTGGGCATCACGGCAGCTCAGTAACTACCACATAATGTTAGAACGCGCTTCAAAGAGCCATTATCAGGCTTTGATCAATATTCTCACTACTAATACAACTACAATCTCGAGTATTTGTAGCACTGCTAATGTACTGCTGCTGACAGAGAAGGAGGAAATAGCTACCCAGAGTCAGCCAATTTGAGATGAAAGATGTACCTGCCCAACTGGGATCCACTTCTAACACCAATCTTTTTGTTACCTTCCATTAAATCTTAGGTTTTTCTGCCTCGAGCAGCGAAGATTTGAAATCACAGGAATCCAGGTAGCACATGTAATAATGCATCGGTATGAATCAGCTGCTGCAAAATTGGCAGACCTGGATAGTGCAGTGCCCAGTCCAAATTCAATCTGCATCTTGCACCTGATAAGCTGCCCAGCCTTGATTTTGAGCGACGGTTCTATCCCAAAGGGGGATCCAGGTAGCTGAACCTTGTCAGCATGAACAATCACCCAAGGTCCGACCTGAGTGTAAGTTCTATTAGTCGTATGCATCCACATTTCTATGAAAAGAGCCTCGTTAGCTGCATCAGCACTCGCGTGAAAATGAGTATAACACAGATTTGTCAATTCACTTGCAAAGGGTTATTTGAAGACTTCGTACATGGGGTGCTGTCATTTTGTTGAGTGCAATTGATCATTTGTGACGAACTGCGAATTGTGCAATCACAGGGACTGTCACCTCAATTACCGTTTCTGTGCTTTCGGAAATCAGATGTACAGGCAGGGGTGCCTCTGTTTGCTATTGGGGAACGGTCCATATTCACCTGTACTCAGAGCCCTGATATTAGGGGAGTATATTACGATCAACAGCAACATCAGGAAAGTTTTCAAAGGAGAGTTCCTAGCAAGTGCATACAGAGAACTAGCTATAGCACTAGCAAGGGAAAACCAGGCGATCTTTCATGATGGGCTGTCTATAGGCACAAGAACCTTGGGAGCTACTTCTCAAGCAGGAGTTCGAATCCCGTATTTAGAAGATTATCTACAAGAGTACATTTCTGTTCATTTGTCAAAATAACATTAGCTCAAGCTCTATGAGATGAGTTACTTACAACCACTGTCTTTCGTGCCCACACCTCTATCTGCCTACTTGGTGATGTAACAACAAAAAGTATATTGCGATCCTTGTCCATAACTTCAACATATCTTCAACATATCTTCTTAAGCAGGTCTGATGAAACTGCTTTACATAGTATATACGATAGGATATTATATTGAGTTGTTGTGA
>JAULKQ010003359.1:0-16023 GCA_032356285.1 Smithsoniella earleae
TTAATAGAACCTGTACACCGTAACAATAGAAGGGTTGACAACGTTGTGTGCCTATTTGTGCGAGGACAGGCCACACAATTCCCGCCCATCCTCTACCGCTTTCAAACAAGCGCAGAAGAGTGCGCAGCGCCTACAATCACAGGCGCTTCATCCATTCCGATCCTTAGTGCATAGAAAGTGTGATGATATTCGAGTATAAACAGCCGGGAAATTGCAAGCTGTTCATCTCTCCGGTGGCTCAATGTCAGGGCCAGTGGGAACGGGAATACAAATGATAGTGCATACAAAAGAAACCTCGCGCGCTGTTGACAACATTTACAGAGCAGAAACAGCAACTATAGCTAGCAGCACTATTTCAGGTTTGAAAAGTGCAAGTCGAAAGCTTCAAGAGCTGTATAACTGGTACTTGGGATTACCAGGGTAATCCAAGATAGCAGAAGACTTCAGGAGCCTGTGTGGCTCACAAGGGAGGTGACATAGAGATCTGCCTTGATATCTCAACATCCATCCGTAGACTTATGTAGTAGCGCACTATGAATACTCCTAAGCCAGTCCCCTTCTATCTATGCCCACCACTCCCTTATTGCATATCTACCCTCGCCATCTCGGATGTAATGATATGCTTGGCCTTTCTCACACAAGCTGCTAACAGGTCGCAACATTTTGCCCTCTTCACCACCAGCAGGGCAGGCACGTGCAGAATCTGTGCATGGCATTGTTGATGTTGTTTCAGGAGCGCTCGAGACCGGGTGGCATCTGTCCAGGGCTCCGTATTCGCGCCGACAGAGGTTCACTTGTGAAACAGTTTCACACCAGTGGGTAGAATAGATACGCTGTAGGTGCGTAGAGCTAATCCAAGAGAGCGGAAGGCTACAGGAGTCTGTGTGTATCTGTATCTGTAGATCACGAAGACCTGCCCTGGATATTTATCTTACTATCTATCCGTATACTTATGTACCGTTGTTCGAATACACTTGTGCTTGTCCTTTTAATGAATCGGTGCACAGGGTGTTGGGGGCCAGGCCGGTGGTGCTCCGCAGCCTGTTTGAGAACTCTAAGAGCTGAATAACTGATGCTTGGGATAACCAGCGTAACCTACCGTAGCAGAAGACAGCCCTGACCCCCACAGGCAGGCGTAGCAGTTGTAGCCGCTTTTATGGGGGCTAGGTGATCCCTTTGGTGATTACTTATGTAGAGCACGGATATCTGTTACGACCCGTGACCACCTACCCATCATACTGCTCAATTAGAATCTGTTTTGTGCTCCATACTTGAGATATTAATCTGTGTGAGTGGTTGCCAGGGCATGTGTAGAAGGGGGCTGGCAGTTCTCTATCTGTAGACTATCTGGGATTTATGAAAAGTGTCTGGTAAGCATCGGAATGTGAGCACGTTGTGAGCAACTTCGTGTCATCAGGCGCTGGCGCTTTTGGGGGTTTAGGCGCTTCTTGCTCGAACTCTGCTGGCCTCCCTGGTCACCAGCTTCTGTAGAATTGTCCACAGTAGAAGGTGTTACACCCGGCGGAGCATCATCCTCCTGAATAGCAACAGTACTTTGCGATGGCTTGAGGGCCGCTGTGATTCGTAAGTTCTACCTGGCGCAGATCTAAGGCCTCACTTGCTGGCAGGGGCTAGCTCATAAGGGAGTGCCACAGAAATACACCGTACTTAAGGTGTAACTGGTCACTGCTGTAAAGCCCAACCACCCATAGATCAGTTTCTATTATAATTAGAAGCCAACCGAAGCCTGGATCAGCTCTCGACATGTTACTACTAAGGCATTGTCAAGGGGTACTTTCCTTGTCTGGATATAGATATTGTACCTAGGTAAGGTATGCCAGGTCAGTCACAGGCCATAACAACAACCTCATGATCGCAACTACAAGGACAGTGCATGGCAAAGGCAATTCACATCCTGACGAAGTTGTAGCGAACGATACAGAACACTGTAGACGATGGGGCAGGCATGACGACGGTGTAATCTACCGACGCTATGCAAGTCGCAATGTCACATTGAGTCTAGACAGGAAAGCGTCCAGCCAGTGCAAACTTTGGGGCATGGGGATGCCCAGCCTGGAGCACCAACTCACTCCCCTAAAACGCTGGGAAAGCAATGACATGTCCTGGAGCTAAAACCCAAAATAAACCCAAATAATTTGTAGCTAGAACAAGTGCAGTTGTTGACATTGAGGCACTCATACGGTGAAGCTGACTTGCATGAGTGGCGAAGAGGGTAGTAGATTCCGGTTCGAGTTAGATCCAACTTATTCAAGTGCCACAGGGGTCGACAGGAAAAGGCCCATCAGTGCGTTTAAAGTAGTGTAAGAATAACATGTGCGGTTAATTAAAACACTGCACAATTGTTCAAACCCAGAGAACACTGCTGCCTCTCCTGCTTGCTACATGTTCAGAAAGGCAAAGCAACCGGTGAAACACGCTGCTAATCAAAGGGGGAATCAAGATGCTTCTTGTAAAGTCAAGTGACGAAAAGACAGAGGCCTTCAAAATCCATGTGAGAAAATTCGGCAAAAAATGTACTGTTGTTGTCCAAGCGATGCGAATGAGAGGGAAGTCTCTGGTATCGATGCTTGGCTCGTGTGGGATGCAAATTGAAGGGTTATATGAGCGCAGCCATGAAAAGAGGAGCCTCGAAGAGCATCAGACTGAACCACAGCGTTGTTGTCACAGTGGTGGGTGTTCCGACGGCAAAAAAGGTTGCACGCTGGCCGTCGTAGTGTGGACGGTTTGTAGGACAGGAGCTGTATTGACGGGCAAACTGTCCAAGATTCGCTTACCGGGTTTCGGGATCTAAGGCGATGTAAGCAAGTGACGGTGATGGTGTGCACCAGTGCAGCACACAAACGCTTGTTTTCCAGTGCGACTTTGTAGAAATAACACTGTTATTGGCAACTTTTCTTGTGTACTCAGGCCATTGTCAACCAAAGAATGCTGAACACAGGGTTTGCAAACGGACTTGAAGTATTTGAAGTTTGGAGGCGCGCGGTTTGGTAGACCCGGCGTTGAACCCTGATGAAAGGGGTCGTGTGCTCTAAGTATAAACTGAGTAGTTGGGACTGTAGGTCCCTCGCATTTTCCGGGTTTCTGACAGTCTGGCTAAAATCAGGAAAAACGCGACGGTATATTGAAGTTAGGGGTGAGTTGATGTATCTGTGAGGGGTGCTGGTGGGGAGAGGGAGCACGCACTGCGGACTTGGAGCGAGCTAGGGTGGAGGGATCCTCAATGGTGCGAAGCTCAGGGCCGGCACTGAATGTGCCGAATGTGTACCTAGTTATTGGGGAGGGCTGTGCTGGATGTTTTGGGGAGGTGAAAGAGGGGGGAGGTGTCGAGATAGAGGTGGCAGTTGGCTGAGGAGGTAGGGTTGGGGGTGGGGCTTGTGTGGGGGGGCCGGGGGGCTGGCTGTGTGCAGCCTTGGGGTCTGCCTCTGTTGCTTCTTGAGCTTGCTTGACTGGAGTGGAAGGTTCGGGTGGGATTGTAGTAGTTGATAATTCTGGGGGACCGGGGGGTTGGAGGGGGGCCTGCGGCGGGGGTCCAGGGGGGCCTGGAGGACCTGTGGGTGTTGGGGAGCTGCTGTGGGTCTGCTGGGGAGCTGGTGAAGGGACAGGTACTGGGGGTGGAGCTGGGAGTGCAGGCTGTGGTGGCCCTGGAGGAGGGCGTACTAGCGGTGGCCCTGGGAGAGTGCTTGGCTGTGGTGGTGGCAGCGTTGGCCTGGAAGGCAACACTGGTGATGGACCCGGCGGGCGTGGAAGGATTAAGGATTGGGCAGGCGGACCTGGTAGTTGAGAAACTAAAGGAGGTCCCGGCGGTCCCGGTGGTCCCGGAGGCCCCGGAAGCGCCTGAATAGACGAGGGAGTTGTCAACGGTGGTTGATGTCGAGGTGGAGGACCTGGTAGTGTGCCGGATGAAGGTGGCTGAGATTCTGCCGCGCCTGGAAAGTACACATGGACTACTTTGGTTAAATTGCTGTGCAGATAATTCGTGGCAACGAGTCATCCCGTGGTAAGTGGACACCAGAATGCTCGATATCGACTAGGGTCCATTGTCGTACCGGGTATATTTATACGAGAATGGCCACTATCGGGTGTATTTCAATTAAAATTTAATTCCATTATGTATTGGACCATACCCGGGCTGTTTGTAACCACTGTTATAGGATCCTCGCACTGATTCGTACGTGCCGGTTCATTCGGGGTGCCGGGAGTTGCCTGTACTTGTAAGTTCCTGCAGAAAATGCACTGGATAAATTTCAATACGATTGAATACAAAATGTTTGTGCATCAGAAGAGCCTTGAAATCAGCCAGAACGGCGTGCAGGAGTACATTTTTGAACCTCTTTGAAGTAATCCTACACACTGCACCAAGACAAGATCTAACGTACCTTCCTTCCATTATGGCTTATGTTGTTTTACAAATTTTTATATTTTCCACGCTGGTGAGGAAGCGCTTGCCCATCAACTTGCCATTACGTTATGAACTATGAATGGTTCACCGCTTCTTCCGTGCATCATTGTTTTAGTCTTCAGAGCAATCAAGCGGATCGGTAGTCGAAAAGTTCGCCAATGTAGTTGGGAATTTTATCTTTTATATTGATGTCTTGTGTCAAGCTCCTACGTGGCGTTGGCATCCTGATCATAAGCCATTTCTAAACGAACCTGATTGAGAGTACGTGGATCATTGCGGGCTCACTTGGATTAACTCAATAGAACGATACATGGCTTCACTTACAAAATCTTGTCTCGTGCAAGCCTTCTTTTAGGAAATTTCGAGAGACCTCACGAGTTGACCGCTCGCAGGTTCTGACTACTGGTCTTAAAGTAGCTCTAAAACATGCTCGCTTCGACTCGTAAACTCTTAAAGTTTCGAACTTTCAAACCATGTTTGGATCTGCAGAAACGCTTTCTCAATATTCACGAGTATCAGGTACGACTGATACTTCACACTCTGCAGTTGGCTACCCGCACGTCCATTCAGCCCCTGTACAGCACTATTTCTTGACTGAGTGTAATTTTGGCTATCTGAGTTTATTACTGTCTTCAGGGAGCCCAGCTGATGTCGCAGTATGGAATTCATGTTCCCGAAGGTATTTCTGCAACCACCATTCCGGCAGTGGTAGAGGCAGCTGAACAAATGAAAGACGAGAGTGGAGAGGTGTGCAACGTTGTAAGTTACTTTGCACTGCAACTAATTTCGCAGCCTCTGCAAGCCATGGTCGTTGCAGGTAGTACTGAAGTCACAAATTCTGGCGGGTGGCAGAGGCCTCGGAACGTTCAAGTCAGGCCTTCAGGGTGGTGTGCATGTTTGTAAGGCAGCCAATGTCAAAGATCTCGCAGAAAAAATGCTGGGACAAACATTGGTAACAAAGCAGACCGGTCCAACAGGTGAGTGCCCTTGACGAAATTTTTTTTCCACTGTTTCGCGCCCGCCCTTCTCCCTGTCCTTTGTTCCTGCTCCCCAATCAGCACTACCATTGTATACAGCCCCGGCCTTTGGAGTGGTCCGGTGTTGAGTAACGTGTGCTTGTGGCGGGTTTTACCTTACAACGTTTCCGCAACGTCGTGCAGGAAAACCTGTGAACACACTATACGTGGCCAAAAAAATGAAGCTTGCGCGTGAAATGTACTTCGCTATCCTGCTTGATAGATCTTCAGCTGGTCCGATTATGATTGGCTGTAGCGAAGGGGGTACCAGCATTGAGGATCTAGCGGAGAAGTTCCCGGAGAAGATTATCAAAGTGCCAGTGGACATTAAGCAAGGTATTACCGATGACCAGGCAAGGACTATGGTTACTGGTTTGGGAGTGAAGCAACACGAAGAAGATGCGATGGCGCAGATTAAAGCGTTGTACAATCTGTTTGTGGAGAAGGACTGCACGATGGTCGAGGTACGCGTGTTGTTCGAGCATGTGTACAGTACAAGCTAACATCCCGAGAGGCGTGTGTGATATCAAGCTTAACATGTACGATGCACGTTTACGAATTTTGTTTCAGGTCTGCAAAATGGTGCGTAGGTGAACCCGCTTGCAGAAGATGACAACGGAAAGCTTCTTGCCGCAGATGCGAAACTAGGGTTTGATGAAAATGCATCGTACAGGCAGAAAGATCTGTTTGCTATGAAGGACGATACTCAAGTTGACCCACGCGAGGTGACTGGCGCAAAGTACGACTTGAATTATATCGGCCTTGATGGCAGCATCGGATGCATGGTCAATGGCGCGGGGTTGGCCATGGCAACCATGGATATTATCAAAATGCATGGAGGATCTCCTGCGAATTTCCTTGATGTCGGTGGCAATGCATCAGAACAGCAGGTGTGTGGAAAGCTGGTACCTGGATGCATGACTGACAGAACCTCTGCTTTGTTGCAGTACTCTTGCTTTTTGTTAACATGAATGCCTGGCTTACAGGTGGTAGAGGCTTTTAAACTTCTGACCAGTGACACACAAGTAAAAGCCATCCTAGTCAACATATTTGGTGGAATTATGAAATGTGATGTTATTGCCAAAGGCATTGTCTCGGCCACCAAGGCAGTTTCCGTCAACATCCCCCTGGTAGTTCGTCTCGAGGGAACCAATGTGGAGGAGGGCAGGCGCATCTTAGCTGAATCTGGCCTGGCAATAACTGTTGGAGATGATCTAGATGACGCAGCACAGAAAGTAGTATCGTTGATTTAAGTGTTGTAAAATGTAATTGTGTTAGAAGGATTACACATCGAATCTCGTGAGCACAGAATTACAATTCGTACATTAGATTGGCATTATCTGTAATGAAGACAGCGTGTTACAATGCCAATGTGAAGCAAGTCGATTGGTGAACTAAAAATTTATATATAACCATTATATTCGATTCTGTAGACAGGGAGGTATTCCCGTCGCTTATAGTCTAGTTGGTTAGGATATCAGATTCTCACTCTGAAGACCCGGGTTCGAGTCCCGGTAGGCGAAAAAATCTTTTGGTTTACCAATATCGAAGTTCAGCACTTTAATGTAGTGTCTCCCTTTGCTACACACATGATGGGGACAACTTAAGCATGCGCCTCCGGCACCAACTCCAACTTTTTGCGGGTGCACATAGTTCAGTCATCCATTTTCGGTTGGGTGTTAAGTAAAAACATTATTTTCAACCCCTTTCTATTCCTTTATACCTCGTCACATTGCAGTGTCTAAGACCGAAAGCACGTTTGCCCACGCCACCTAGTTGGCGTACAGCGCCATAAAAATTAGTTTGTGCTGCTTTTCCTTATCTCCACGCACTGCCTTATATTTCAGCTCGTTACAGTATTTCATTGAAGTACCGTGCCAGCACAGTTATCGAACAAGCCAACTTTCAACATGCCGACTTCCCGCGGGATTAGCTCAATGCACATCAAAGTGAAGTTTGTTGCACCATCATCTTGTTTGAAAGAGTATGGGCTGAATGGTGCTCTTTGGTTGAGATACTGGAATTGACGGAATGTGCGCGACATGTGGCGAGAGAGCCGCTGCCCACGCAAAGAAATGCTAGACTGAATTGAAACTGCCCTCCGGGTTGTGTTACATCCATGGTGACACGAGACCAGAATACAGATAACAACTGACGTCCAGAATACCAAACTTTTGTTTCTCCAATAAACCAGAGGTGACCAGGGATCTCTCTTCTAGTAGTGGCAATCATTCAAGAGAATACAGCCAACTCTTCATACTTTCAGTGTCCCAAACTGTGCAGCCTTTCGCACCATGAAAGCATTTTCCCTTGCACAAGCTTACGCTTGTCACCCTCAAAGCTCTAGACAGGAATACCCATTGCAAAGGGACCAACAGTCCACCCAAGTGTACACTCTATATCTAAGTGTCCTTTTGTAATCTGTCCCGAAAGAGTGATTGCAATGGATCACGAACAGCAGTGTGTGGTGTCAGTAACAGGCACAGGGAGCGAGAAGAGAGGGATGAAAGGGATGGAACACTTGATTTGCTGTTTGTACTGTAGACCACACCCCATTGAAAAGCGCCAAATCCATTTCGGTTTGGTTAACTGAAGATGTTGTCTTTTTGGGTGTGCAGTGCACTCTGGAGTGGCCTGCATATGCACTACTGACACTTCCTTCTCAAAAGGCTGACACGCCTTCCAGTGTAGCCTGCTGTGGTGCTTCTTGACACATGAATGCAGAGAGAATGTATAGGATTGCACAGATTACTTCAAATCAGAGTCACTCAAGATGTAATCAATGAAGCAACTTTGTTGACACTTCAGAACCATGCGTTCACATGGCAAGGACTGCAGCGTGCCCCTCGCCTTGTACACGATACAGTCTAGTCCAATCATCCCCTAACAGTGATGTCAGAGGATTTTTCATCGAAAATCTCCAAATCTTAATTGCACACAACCTCTTTAACACAATAGAATCTGATTCTAGCTCTCCACTTGAATGACTCTACCCAGACCACTTCCGGTCACACTCCACAAACACGACGTGTGCTTGTCAGCTGCATCACCAAGAGTAATCACAATTCCTGATCCACTTCCGGAATCAAAATCACCGTATGTAAGCTCTATCATACACAACTACTGTACACAGATGTAGCAACCTTGTCTGATGGTAAAGGATGATGCTGCAACATCTGTTTGGCATGCCATTGTCTTGCGGCTCACAAATCCCAACAGAATTTTAGCTCAAGAATTTTGGTTCATAATGCCATTATAGATGCAGCTACAGGATGGAACACTCAAACATGATTCATGTGCCACATGGTCTAGTATTGGGGCCAATCCAGTCCTCGTTTCACAGCGTCTATGTCCTGCCAGCCTTTTGGATAACTTGTCTTGGAATCCAGTTGACAAGTACTTCAGGATTCAACCTTCATCAGCCACTAGCACCCAGGGGGACCTGTTGGAAAAGCGCCAAAACCTTTCGTATTTAATTGTCTAAGATCACATGTTGTCAATTATATAGTGTACTCTTGAGTGACCTCGCACGCACTCTCAATAGAATCAGATATACCAATTATTAACAAGTGTGCAAAAAAGTAGCGGGAAGATGAGGAACAACGGGAACAGCCAATGAAACCATCCTGGCGTTAGGCAAAGGGAGAGACGCTTTGCTAACCTGCAGTGCCATTGTACTCTCCGATGGCACGAATCGGGAAGGTTCTGATTCTCATGACCTGTGGTCTGTGGAATAAGGTATCAAGGGCAATACCAATAACATAGATTACCCGGGCCCGCGGCTGTTGGGCGCGCAACCCATGACGACACACCATGCGTGTGATGGAAAACGCACAGTCAAGTATTTGAGGGGTCGTTGTTGGCAACATTTTATCGATTAGGACGTTGTGATGTGAGTGTGTGGAGGCAGAATCTACTGAGCGTCCCGAGCCGATCCAAGTCAATAGCACTAGTGCCAGTTTACACATTTCGGAAAACTTTCAATGGGCCTTGAGACTCGGACAGCCCTGACCAAGATATACTATGTTATACTCACACCGTTGTGTGCAAGTGAGGCTGGTTTTGAGGCGGTTACAGTGAGTATTCAAGTAATGACTCGGGTGCATTTTGATGAGCTTGTAAATCGTGACGCCCGAACGCCTACTGGATCGCCCCAAGCGACCCAACCATGGCACCAAATTTATGATGAGCAGTGATTTAGTCGTTGAATATTTACCCTGAAACACGTTTGTTGTTGCACGTGCGACGAGTTAGAAATTCTTGGTACGCCAAAACCCCGAACCCGGGATACTTGAGCAATCGCATCCAGCGCTGCTCTACTCTACTCGCCCACCGTATGAGAAAAGCTTATCTGCCTTCCATGATCCACACGTAGATCCATTCAACCTCAGGCACATTTCCCGAGCCTCGACCTCAGAGTGGAACAACATGTGGCTTCATCGGTGTTTACTATTTCAGTTAAAATAGAAGATGAAACACTAACAGTTTAATCTAATGTATAACAAAAATCGAAAGTATCAGTTGAGCAGTTGCTTTTTTAACACCCGGAAAACTGTACGATGGAGGGAACAGGAGAATTCGCAGGTTTCACGTTCAGGGATCCCGTTACATCAACAGTGTAATGCTGCGGGGAAGTTGTGGGACTGTGCCATTTTTTGGGAGGGATTCGGTCACAGGCTTATCTTGCTTCACTCTGGTACAAGAATGACAGCCTGTAAGTAGCATTCATATGGGCAAACAGAGAGTTCAGATCCAGGCAGTTCTCCTTGTGAATCCTATCACACGCTGAAATGTTTTCGAAGCCATCTGCCTGCGGGTCTGGTTCTCAGGATGACATCTTTATTGCTCATCAAGCTCATTGAGAACTGAGGGGCTGCACAGGTCCCCGAACCAGAGAGAACACCCTGTGGAAACTCTCCCGCACCCCACTGGTGCCATCACATTTGCTTTTGATGCAAAACTTAAACAAGTTCATTTCGACCACAACTGTCAATGAGAGGATCAGGTCAAAGTTGAGCAACAGTTGTGATGTTCACTTCACACTGGAATGGTTGGGGGCCACTGTGCTATCTACTTCATAGAACAAAGATTTTACATCAAGAATTTGTTTATTTCCAACTCCTGCGGAGGAACTGCCAAGCAGTACTGGTTCACAGAGCGCAGAGTGTTGAGGGCTGCTTCAACCACCATCCAGGTGCTAAGGGAGTAACAGTGCATGAATTATTCAAACCCTTTCAACGTTCATGTACCATTAGGCAGAATTTAATCAGTATCCACGTCCAAATCACAGCTGTAGGAGGTGTCTAGCCAGCTCTGATAAGGAAACGGGAAAATCCTTGTAGCAGGGAGTTACAAGAACACATCATGTTCTGACCTCATCAGCAAGTGATTGCTGTGAGTTCAAGCCACGTGGACAAGGTTAATGACATATCAGCTAGTTTTGTAGGAACTGAGCTGTTCCCATACATGTTTGATGAGGACATTCATGTTAGAGGGTCTGATGGTTGACATGTAACAATAACAGTCAATGATTGCACCTCAAAGATCACAAAATTTGCAGATTCAACTGACTGGGATGGAGGGAATGCTGTTCGAAAGTTCGAATGTCGCCGGTGCAGAGGGACATGAGTTGCATGATGTTACAATCGAAAACGGCTTATCATTGATGGCCAACCGTTCTTTACGCAGCAGAATGATACCAACTCCGGAATAGCTGGAGGCCGAGAACGAGCTTCAGCGGTGTTGAACTTCACTGCGGTTGACATCAGTTTCACTCTCTGATGAGCAAACTGCGATATGAGAAACAACGCAGTAAGTGTTGACAGAAACACAGCACCAGGCTCGTTGATATTCCTAGCTTCGTAGTATACAGCTTCTTGTCGCCCTCAACGCGGTTTGCCTCGCGGGACGAAGGTGGGCCGCCCCGGGACGGTTTGCCTCAAGGCAAAAGGACCGCTTGGAACACGTGCGGGGTCTGAAAGACAAAGTTTACGTTTAAGCTCTAGCCTTGGCATCTTATTCCAGCTGTACGATCGTCTAATGTTATGCAGGAATTGTATTTATAGTCCGTACCTGTCTGTACGGGCTCCACGTGGCTCCTTCAAGCGGAAGTATGGCACCTGGAGCGTTTCACTGACCCGGTCAACATTTGCGAAGGACTAAGAGATGCGGAGGAGGTGAGCTGTGCAATAGAGAGTTAAAGGACGTATGCTTGACGCGCCCGGCGACGACCCGCAATCAGGTAATGACAATGCTTGAACCCAGCTAACGGCCAAATAATCAGGAAACTTGTATTGAAACAAACTGCTATCCAACTGTGCGTATAGCTGGAGTGTGGCGTGAAGAGTTGGAATAGGTACCGAAGCTGCTCAACTTGGCCGTTCAGCATAGCTGACGTTGATTCGATTCCCCAACGTCTGGTAGCTCTCCGCGGCTATAGGCAGAGGCGAGCCCACTATATTACTCTGCGACTGCTCAAAGTAGCTCGACATTGGAAGACCCCTCCTTCTGAACGCGTGAACCACCTGCGAGCACCGCTGAACACTGTTCATGACTGCAGAAATCCCCTACGATGAAAAATCAAGATAGAGCGTGAAATTACGTGTGTCTCGCATCATCCTTATCATTCCCCCAGATTAAGCAGGATCATGGATTGAATCGGTGTTGACGTACCGGGACCAGTTGAGGGTGATGTGGTCCTCTCGTCAAAATACATGGATATTTGCGACCTTCAAAGGTAAGGTACATGCGATAGTCAGTCACGAAATTTCAACCCTCATCTTCACTCTTTGGGAGTCCCGCTGTCCTCACAGCTGTTAACTCCATGCCTGAAATTGTCGAGCGGGTTGACCATGTTGCCCTCACAGAATATGACGCGAAATGAAACTCGCTGGTTGAATGTATACAAAAAAATCAAAAAAGTAACAGTATTTTAATAGCTACACAGCCAAGCTTGTTGAACAGGTTTTCCCACTTTCGTTACTCCTGCAGTCACATATAGCCGCCCGGTAGACCGGGTTGCTTTGCAGAGCTAGCCCGCACCCGCATACTACATCTAACTATACGGAGACCAAAAAAACAAACTTGCTACTGTTAGCCCATTAGCGTTGTATCATTCTCCTTTTCGAGGTGCATGGGTTTCTGCCAGACTATATCGCAGGACCAGACTATATTCGTGGTCGTTACCGACATCACTGCGACTGAATGAGTCGAACGTACATGTGAGTTTCATGAGTGTTATTTTAGATCGAGCTTGCAAATTACCAAGGTTTACTGTTCCCGCTTGAAAGTATAGTTGAAGTGATGCAGGTATTGTTCTTGCACACGTGGCACAGGGTGAACCGGGTTCTGCTGGTGCCACGTGGCAGCAGTGTCTATCTTGCACGTATCTGGGCAAATGTTTGTCTATCTGTAGAATCTCCAGAGTGAATATTTACGCAACAGGACAGAGTAGCCGCTACGCCTGCTAGTTACTTTATAAGTGATTTATTTCCAGCTGAAGAACTCGACTGCTTACGTGTATTCGCGTAGATGAGGCGTTCTAGCGATTTCATCTCAACCACTACAATACATGAAAATCCTAGGATACTTTAGATACTACGGCATTTCGCTTGCGGCAACTCCCTCGTGGTACACGTGCCATCGCGAGCCGGCACAGGATCAATGTCCAATGCCACTCATGCAGATGATGCTGTTGGTATCTGTTCAGCACACATCACCAAGAGCACCGTCACAGATTGCGCGTCCTAGCGCTGTCACTTCCCTCCACACTACACACAGATCACTTGTACTACGTTCGTTGCCAGTGCTAAAACATTCTGTATTGATTTAAAAACATTGATGCGTAAAATATCCGAAGTATCGCAACCGGCATCGGAAGGAACGTGAAGATGATGCTACCACAAGCAAAGGCGAAATAGAGCGGCAGGTAACACTTTCTCGTCACTGACAGATCTCTTACATATGCTTACACGCGGATGATCCCTTACCTGTTTGCCAGCATGGTACGGATATTGGTGCAGCCTCGTGTAACACACGTTAAACCTAGTGCAGCTATATTTCCATGTGCGTAAAATTATCCCATGCTGCTCATTCATTCTTACATTGTTGACCATTTATGAAACTTGTTGAACCTTTTAAGTGGTTTAGGTTTTCGCATGGAGTCTGCTAAACTTGAAGAGGTCACGGAGTTGAGAGCGATTTTCGCTCGGAGGTTAAATCTGACTTTCAAACTTTGCCATCCAGCTAGTTTTGCATTGTTTGAACAATTTTCGTATTGCTTGCATGTAGACACGAAGCCCGAAAATCTCAGGAGATTTGCGCTGTGACCGCACGTAACCTACAAAATTGTGGCCACAAATTACGTCGCTGGTCCTACGCCGTCACTTCGCAACCATTGTAGAACACAACCGGCATGATGCACGTACTCAATCTCAGTTTGCTTCATTTCTACGTTTTTCATTGTATCTGCCGAGACACGTTCGCGATTGTTGATAATGTAGTTAAGATCACTGATGTTCTACAACGTACGAGTGATGGCCGGTATCTTGCTGAGATTACATAGATATACCGCAAGATTTAAGAAACGGGCGTTATTCTCATGACGGAGCCGCGCACATCTGGCAAATGCAGCAAGCTCGTCTCTGTGCTCCAGAGTGAGTTTCCGGAAAGTGTCTGTGATGAATACCAGCCTAGAATGTGAAAGTATATCATATATCTTGTCAAATGAAGACATAATTGCAGTATAACACTGATTTTGTAGGTTGCAAATTACAGTGCTGCTATGTGAACGACCGAACATAGTCTCGCGACAGTTAAGTTCATATGGGCACAACATCTTAATGTAAACTAGTTTGGAGCGCTTCTATACACCGTACTGTCGCGTCTGAGACCATTTGTCATGCAGGTACGTCAGTGCGCAGGGAACGCAGTGCTTGTCAAGCAGCACCAGTGCAGCCCTAGTCTCCTTACGGGATGGCCTAAGAATAGAAGAGCCCAGCTCGGTCAACAAGTATTCCCTTGCTGGGGACTTGATCAAAAGTGATCAAAAGAAGAGTCGGGGACAACCAGAGGCCTCATTGAAAGCAACAACACCATTGCGTCTCCTCTCGAAACCCAAGCCCGTGCAGCCAACAGCCTATGACCCAGTAATCAGAACTTCAGGAAATGAGTTTATAGCATTCAAAGCACTCCGGTTTGAGAAGCGCAACCCAAGCAGCTCTCAGATCCCTGAAATGTCACACCAGGGACCCATACATTCGGAGGGCGATGCTTCGCCTTCACCAAGTACTGTCAGTGGAGTATCTAAGCGTCCTCGAAGCGTTTATTCAAGCTCTGTACGAGCAGCTACTACAGTCCTGCCGCAAGCAGAAGCCCCAGCCAGCGTGCCTGCGGACCCATCCGCGACTTTCGTCACGAGACCTCCCCAAACAGACCTCCAGGACATATCAAAAAATCCAGGACTAATTGCTGACGCCGCTTTGACTCAGGTACAGGCGCAAGCCTTGCACCAATCGAGCGTGACCCGAGCCCCGAGCCTGGGTGTCTTACCCGCCATGAGTCTATGGCAACTTCCTCACAACATCCCAGTTTCGACCAAGGAAATGGATAGAAATGAATCCGGTCCTGCTTTAAAGTCGGCGCGCTTCTCTGATATCGGGGGTTCCGGTGCCGCACAGCTGCCCAACGTTGTTCCACTCATCCCTAGCGTTGCAGCGCCTCCCGCTCCGCTGCGCCAAGTTTGGGAAACGGTGAGCCATTCATATTCTACACTTTTTGCACTTTGACCATCTACGACGAAAAGCAGGCATCTCCTTGCGTCTCTCCACCTTAGCCGACTATCACAAGCCGTGCAGGTACCGCCCTCTCCAGAAACATCATTCAGGCACCACATTTTTCATCCCTTTCCAGCGGACCAGAATCCCTCTCCCGCCCCTACCCAGTTTCCCCATCTCACCTCGGTAGCAAGCCAAGCTGCACAGGCGCTCAGCACAGTGCCCTCAACAGTTCAACACCACATCAGCTTCACACATCCGGCCCAGACTCTAACTCAACCACCCAAACAGCCCCAGGTGCTCATTGACCAGTACAGTTGCCCCATACAGCAACCACCGCAGCAACCTGGAGCTGCCGTTCCCCCACAGGCACTTGCCAGCCTCACCCCTGCTGCTGCCAATCATGCTGCGGCACACCGTGAGCAAGCAACGCTGGTGCTGCCTCTCCGCTCACAAGTGGCACCCTTGCAACAAGAGCAGGCCACACCAGCCGCCACTCCTGATTGCTTAGGCCTCGAGGAGCTCATATCCAAGCAACTGAAACAGCAAGTCAGCATGTACATGTCCAACCTAGGCATCCATCTGCACCCTGTGCGGATGCAGCCCCAGCCAGACAACTCACCCCCCCCAACCCTGGCCCAGACACCCCCCCCTTCCACTCTTAGCCCCCACGCCACATTGCAGCTGATACAAGAGGCAGCACTGCAAGCCGGGGTGCGCGAAGCCCAGAAGCAGGCTCTGGCGCTAGTCAGCCAACATCTTGGAGTCCCTTCAAGCCCACTTGCCTTAGACCCCCTCGCCCCCACGGCCCCCC
>JAULKQ010003370.1:0-16022 GCA_032356285.1 Smithsoniella earleae
CATCTCGTCCGTAGAGTACTTGAGCTTACGTCACTCTTCTAGATCCTTCACAGTGTACTCTTGATCCATTCGCAACATATTGGGCATCCTACAGTTGACACCGCTGCGAGAAATCGGTGTTTGATGTTGTTATGGCATTGCGGTACATCGACGTTGAAATCCGCACCATCGTTTGTACAAACTATTGTCTGTATCGATGCAGCCATCGATGCGTTGTTTAAAGTGAACTCCACACAGATACACCGAGCAGCGACCGAACAGTACAATGCAACACTCAGTGAGCGTAAGTGTACGTACTGGCCAATGGTTTTCGGGCGGCGAAGCGCCATTGGCGGTGGCGTTTGCTTCACTGCTCCCAAGCGATGACTATTGAAATATTTAGGATCTGTATCCTATCCTCGCTTGCTTCACGTATCAGGGAACAGTTCGTCGCACTTCAGGTGTTTCCTGTACTGCTGTTTGCTAGTAACCTGATGGAAACTAGCAGCGTGCGCTCGCAGCCAGATGGGTAATTGAAGACGAGAGCGCTAGTTATTTTAGAAAGGCTGCAACAGTGGACAGACTCTGCCGGGCAAGCCTCTGGGGATCAAGAGTGTAAACATGGGAGTTCGCACTGCACATGGACGTCATTTTAATACACGCTTGGCGTTCCAAATCGCCTCTTGAATATGCCATTAAGTAAAATTGTTATCTATTTCGGGCCTCTCTTATTGCATTTTGACTTATGGACAAGCCAGCAGGTTGGCGACACTGAAAGGAGGGAGACAAGGCAGGCACAGTTACCCAGATTTCAAGGCTGAAACTCCAGTATTCTTAGTAATATCGCATCTACAGTAAGCTTCATGCTGTGTCTACACAAACATACATTCAACCAGATGGCCTTCCGCTACGCTTGCTCGTCAGTAGTCGTCCGTGCTGCAAGGGATTCTAATGGACGCGGGGAAACTTTCGAGCTCAAACTGTGAATGAGTAGAAGCTGAGCGTCATGCGGAGCATTACGAGTGTTTTAAAGTGGACTCGCTCTTTCGTAAGTCCACTCCTTCATTCTCTCCGACAGTGTGGAAACAATTGCATCAGCAAGCCAAGGGAAAGGTGCGCCGAAATCTTCAAGAATGCGACAAATTCAATGTGAGCTTGGTGATCGGCAATATTCGCTTCGTTCTTCAGCTTGTTTACCTGCGGTTTGACTTCAACTCTACCAAAACGTTTGCCGGACGCGAATCTTAACCCAAAAGCAGCCATACAGAGTGCAGAATACATAATGTTTGATTTGCGGCTTCTTTACTCCCTGGACTTGAGCGGGGCAGACCGTGGCTCGGTTCAAGACTGGGTGTGCACGTTCTAGTGACTGAAGAGTGGCAGCAACTTGGGCAGGGCAAGTGAGTTGTTGCTTTGGCACTTCTTGTTACCAACACTCTTATCGTCGCGATATGCAGCTTAGTTTTGTCCGTGCGCGCTGCGAGTCAGATCTGCTGGCTTGTTCGGGACTGTTCGTGTCACCTCTCGTTTCCGAGTGCCAGAGATTCGTTTGATCAATACTGAGCGAGGTTCACCTCTAAACTCTCGTCGGCAGCCACGGCTGCAACAGTTATATGATTCGATTTTTAAAACTCGACAGCTGGATGCTTCCACTCTCTTGCAGCAATACATCGTCTAATTCGCCTATTGAAATCACTAATGGCATCTAGCTGACTCCTCGTCATCTATAAATAGTCGTACGTTCAGGATTCATCTGTGGGTGACATGCAGTGTGCGTCCACTGCTTCACGTATGCGAATGCTGTGCACATGGAACGCCGTAGACTGGTTTTGTACGATACTCTTATGTTGTTGGCACCAGGAATAAGTTCACCTGTGGTACCTGGTGTGGTGCAAGTGACAGATCAGTTCGACCGACTGTGAGTCACACACAGCGGTTAGATACTTCGGCGCAGGAGCATCAAGCTGGGAAAGACGTATTCTCTCAAACGTATGTTGAAGTGGATCTTGTCAAGTCTCTGATAATTGATTTGTGACTGGCGTGCTGATGTTAAATTTGACAGCACGGCAGCGGTTGAAGAATCTAGTGGGATTGTAGCGGTTACGACTTTAACAGTACACTGTTGGTTGAACAATTGTTAAGCAACTGCATGTTTGGATCTCAACGCGAATGTTTGCCACAGCAGAGAGGATCTGAGTACCTCGAATCATTTTGTTTCAGAGTTGCGATAACCATGAGCTGCTGTATGTGTGGCCGCAAAAAATATACACTTAGTTCAATCTGGAGAGGTTCGAGCAGGGGTTCTTACCTTCAGCAGAACCACGAGGCGATGCAACGCCATGGGGTACGAATCCAGTTCAGACGTGGCAACGGTTGTACCCATTCGCAATAACGAAAGTCCGGTAATTGCAAGTCTACATTTCGCGCAGCATTCATCAGCGCGGGTCGTCGCAGTTTGACAATAGTTGAAAAGAGGAGCATACGGTACTGTTGTGGAGTGATGCTGGCTACCCTTGGCGGCGTTTTAGCCCGGTGAACATGTTAGGTGCGAGAAGGCATGGTGATTACGTGTAAAAGCGAAGTGGCCAAGGGCGCGAGATCCGAACAAAGTTGCTCCGTAGCTTGCGAAGCCACGCCTACAGTGATCCCGAAAACCTCTACTCGTAATAACTTTCATGATGATTTCCCAGAAGCTTCACACCACTGCATTACATCTCTACGGTCTTCGTCCACTTTCACAGGCGATCACCTTCACCGGCGATCCTGATCTCCTGCACCACAGACAGGCACGTGCACTTTACACACCATGTGGGACTCCAGTACATCACTTCAACTATGCTGAGTCAAACCGACTTAGCGCCAGCCCTCAGGTGATCGAAGCAGGTCAACAAAGGAGTAGCAGTGCCACTATGAGGCCTACGAACTTAAGAATGAACGCAGTTATCAAGGCACATATGTAACAATTATAGAATCAATTTCAAATCATGATGGTGAACTGCTTTGCGAAATTGTGGGCGGCATTTCGAAGTGCACGATTCACAACCCCGTTACCAAGCTTCGTCAATCAGATGAAGACGCCGTTTCAACCATATGCATCAGCTACAGATGTGCGAAATCATTTACATGTCATCCGTTCATAGAGATCAGACACGCTTGTTGATTCCGAAATGAAAGGTTGGAATGACTTGGCTTCGTTGGATCTAGGGCTGTATGCATGACTCAGTGAGAAAAAGCGGAGGCCCCATGTCTCGTAGATCCCAGGATTCGCATCGTGTGGCTGCTGCAAGAAAGCCAGCGTGCTTCACTTTGAAAAGCTGGTGTCTCTCCTTATACCGGATATCACCGGTGGAAAATGCGCGCCGCGGGTTCCATTCCGCTTTCGTACCGTGTTCGATTTGCCCGTTAATCCGAGCGCGAAATCGAACGCACAGCGACGCTATGCACTGAACACAAGGCGCGCGGGCCTGGCTTACACGATGCAGCGTCACGCGCCCGCGTACCATGCACGTCAACGCTCCCTTCGGAAGCTATCGGCAGATTAATTACATTGACCAACCATACTGAAGCCAACAACTCGGACTTCCAAAACCTTGCCCACCCCACCACTTCCACAAAATACCGTAACAATGTCCTGAGCGTTGTCACATTAGACCTATCACCTCCCGGCCGCTGCCAATTCGCAGCCCAACACATCACAGTGCACGTTCACACGTTCCAACTGCACCAGCCTCGCGTACACACGCCCTGCATGTCGCATAATGCTTCCATCTGAGAGATCGCGATACGCGTATTCCCTGAGTTCACAACTCCTCGCTAGTAACACATTTTTCATCCTGAATCCACCGCGGTTTATATAATTCCTTAAGCACTTCTGGTGCCGGTTTCGTTAGTCCAAACTCCACCAGCGGTAGCACACGGACATCGAGAGAAATTAGGTGCGATACAGATTCACCCCCTTCCTGCTCTTTTACCACGCAGAAACCAAACACTTCTGGAAACCTCTCTACAGTTTTCGTCTCTCAAATGGAAAGGATTCAGAAACGCCAAAATGTCTGGCACTGCTTACGCTCTAGCGGTCGTGCCATGCGCTCCTGCCCTTGTTGCACACCTGTTACGGCAATCGTGGTGTCCAGATGGAATACAGCACATGTAATGTGCTGAAACTCAGTAGAGCTGCTTCATACGGGGCGTGTGAAACATCGTGCGTGTTGGTTGAATTGCTTTCTGGACCCCTTACGTTGCAAAAGCACCAACGTAAAGTAGTGCTCAGATTCAGATTCACATGCTTGCGTGGTGAATTAGGCGTGTGAATAGCGTTGCATCGACGAGTGCAGGAGAGTATATTGTCTAGGTTAAGCCTCCTTAGACCAATTCACCTGGGCTTGAACGATTTATGGTGGCGTTATGTGCAGAATGATTCGAGCGGCAGTTCTCCTTCTTACCGCGGCTTGCACTGCTCCGCTGTCAGCGCTGGCTGAGCCAACTTTGTTGCACAACAGCAGAGCTCTGCTGGGTGGTTCGAAGTTCAAATCCGGGACTAGCACCACCAAGTCTTCGGTTGCGAAGGGTACCGGATCGTCAACAGTGATCGGCGACGATGAAGAGACCAACAGCACTAGCGAAACCGTTGTGACCGGCGCAAAATGCATGGGAATCGCCACGGGCTCGGATGTTTCTCTTTCAGTCGATGTTCTGATCTCTACTTCAGGTGCCGCAGTCGCAATGATCTGCGGCCCTGGAACCAGTGCCGAATCCGTGGTCGAAATGTTCATCGAATCCGCAGCAGGTGCTGTCGCCAAGGCAGTTGTGGCAACTCAACTTGATTGCGTTGCATCAGGCAACGCTTTGGCCTGCGCTTCTGCGTCGTCAGCGGCCGAGGCATGGGCAGCTGCTAACGCTGCTGCATTTGCGTCCGGATTTGCTCAAGCCATCCAGACTTGCAGCTCCTGCAACAATTTCGCTGCTGCGCAAGCAGAAGCTTTCGGAAGTACTCTTGTTTCCATTACAGCTGACGCTGCTGCTTCAGCACAAATTTCTTCCTGCATTGCTGGCGCCCAGGCCATCAGCATCTCTGCCTACACCAAGTGCTTCGCTGAAGCATACGCCATTACCTTTGCTCAGACCATCGCTCGTGCTCTTGCTGCCTCCGATTGCACCTCTTCTACCGCTGTTGCATTTGTTAAGGCTGCTACCGGCTCAGTCCTGTACGAATACTCTACCTGCAGCTCCAACATTATTGCCAGCGGCACCGGCAAGTCCACTGGTATTACATTCGGAGGCTCAGGGGTACGATCTGCTCTTATCTCAGTTCCAGTAGCCGTTGACAGTCTCACTGACTGTCCACAATGGTTTGCAGACGTCTTCCAAGTCTTCCAAGTCGAGTAAGTAGAGGGGAATCACCGACAGCCCGAGATTACCTGGAGCAATGATTGGACAATTGATCGTCCAACTGCTTCAGTCTGAGTGTATTCTACTGTGATGATATACTGCTATTTTACGTTTATGGCTCACCAGGAAAGTGTACATCGATACTCATTTGTCATTGCAGGTATTTGTAATCTGGTATCTTGTTTTTCCTCTTTCCGAGATGTAAACTTGATCGCATACCAGTATCGTCGCCCTTACTATCGTCATAACTTCGGTAGCTCAGTTCAGTTGTATTAATCGTATCCAATCCACATCTTGTCTTGCATCTAGACGCGTGATCATCACCAACATTATAAAGCCCTACAATAACACACAATGTAAATATTTTCAATATTCCTCATTCACTTACTTCGGTGGGAGAAAGAAAGCAATATGGTTGCATTACTTTTGTCTAAAAGCTATCAACCGCAGTATCTTCCCGATTTGTGTGGAGTGAGTGTCATGGCTTCCGCAGCCCACACTCCAAACATTCGTGGCTGACTAGTTCACCTCGTTCATTTCTATCCTGAAGACGAGTAGAATATTCAGTGTCAAATCTCCATGCTCGCAAATACCACTTGGCACAGGTGTGAGTTTCTATCGTTCGCACGGGTATGAAAAACTCACACATGTGCACTAGCGTTACCGATCACAACCCTCATTTTGTTATGGTTTCGGGCAACATCGAAATGCTGCATCGTGTTTTCGGCAAAGGCGGGATTTCGATGAAATCGGCCATGTCGTGTCTATGTTACAAACAGAAGTTAATTTAATCTATTTTCAACTATTGTACGAATTCGACCAGCTAGCTAGAAACGCGGACATTCGCAGTCTTGCATTGCAACAGGAATGCACAGACGACACTTGCGTAAGACACGTTGTGTGCATCACTCAAGCTATGGGTCGCTCGTTTCTGAGCAACACCTACTGATGCATGCAAAGGTCGATAAAGTTTGAATCTCATCTAACGTTATTCATCTCAGGCAATTAAAATGTAAAGTATGGATACATGCGCACGTTTCCGTCAATGGCAGCAGGTGCTGAAGGGTATCTAGCGTCAGATACGGACCGTATTAAATAGAATCATAGTGCTTTCAATCCAAACTCATCAGAGTAATTTCACATTCTTGTACACGGGCCATGATGCTCGATGGTAGCCGTTGACGCTTCGTTGCGTGACTCTTCTAGCGGAATGCTCACAGTGGAAGCCGGCTGTTTAAAAATATCGCATGAGGTATCCAGATCAATTTGAATAAGTTTGTCAAGGGAGCTCATGAATGATCACACACCACCGAAGGAGGACTTGAAGCCTTGGAGCGAAAGACCCGTCACCGGTACGCAAACTAACTAAAGGATCAATCGTATGATGTTTATCCAGGGTCATAAAATGTTCTTCATCTGCGACCGGCAACAAAATTCTGGAGTTTACGGTACAGGGGGAATGTTAAAGGCAGCAATACAGCTCGTTGCTGGGCGATCCAATTCAGCTGAGACCGCCAAGAAGATACTTGAAGATTTCGAGAAGTTGATGGACAGTGGTGATCCACAGCAAGCAAATGAACTACTTAAGCCAGAGGTGTGATATGGTGGAGACCTTGGTTGGCAAGCTCCTTACATCTTGTGTTACGTGAACCGACAAGTTATCGACTGTCCGCAATTCATTGGTTAACGCATGTAATAGCATGCTACTGCAGCAGCAGGGGAGTGCCATCCGTCTTGTGTCATGTGGATGAATCGTGATTGCATCAATTCGCACTGAAGGCTTGTAATCTCCAGGCTATGGCTAATATGCCGTGTCTCCACTGCCATACAGCATGTGTCAATTTGATGTGTGAGAATCAGATGCTTGTTTGCACAGCTCTCGATTTGCAGAAACGTGCTCGTGGCAGACCGCGCACTCGTCCACCTGAAGACGAGAGAAAGCACAGAGACCTCGGGACATACAATCTTTTCGTCATGAAAGCTCAGAATGTTGCGGGGACAGATGTAAAAAATCACAGAGCGTTTATGGCACTTATAGGAACGTTCTGGAAGGTACGTACAGAGCCTGATCCAACCGATCCAATCGATCTTGCTGTACTTACATCTATGATGCAAGATGTGATTCAGGCAATGGATCAGGAAACACGGGACAACTTCAACAATACCTACAAGGGTCTATTAGATCACCTGAATGATGCGAAGAAGCAAGGGTTGAAGTTCGATTTCGCGCACGAGCTTAAGCTTTACGAGCGAGATAATGAGCTGGATACTATTGCATATTTTCGGGTGTGCACTGTGCCCATGAGCTTTGCATTAAAGTGTTTCTTTTGGTTTGAGGTGAAATAGTGTGCAGGGGTTCATGCAACAAGTGAAAGCGCTTCCGTTGCCTGAAACGAAACAGGAGCGTGAAGCTAGGCTGACTGCAGGAGCCGCTATCCCAGCTCCTGTGGATGAAGAGGACATGCTAGTTGAAGGACACCAGGACGCAATGATCGCTCTCCACGAGGAAAGTCTAGGTGCCGATGTCGAAGATAGCGCAGTGCGCGCTCGCACTTCTTTCGAATCTGTTTTGCACCATTTAGTTCCTCCAGCCCCTTACACCAATTTCATAACGTTGACTGCTGTTTATTGTCTTGTTTTATGCTGCAAGCCCTCATCCTTCCCAACTCGTCATATACTTCCGCACTATATCTCGCATGTGTTGGAAGAACATTGAATTTCTCGGCGCGAAGTCTCGCCTTTCAGATTTCTCGCGGGAATGTTCTTTTCTTAGTTGTACAATTTGAAGATATAAGAAATGATGAACGATCCAGAGTCTCGTGCCACAATTTCTTCTGTTGTGCAGAAGAAGAGGATGAAGGTCGACGGCTGCATGCGATAATGTTTCCAAGCAGAAACCCACTTCATTTGCTCAGATAATCTCCGCTGCAGGTGAAGAATGTTCCAATTTCAGTTTACGCATGTTGTGCAGTTGCGGTATGAATATTCATTGTCGAACTGAATACATTGTAGTTGCAAGAGCTTGCTTCTGTGTTGCTGACAACTTGACTCTAGAATTCACATTCGTCCAACGCTGTGCTTACATTCTGAGCGAACGAACAGGGTTCTATTTCTCTTTGATTTATGAGTTATTCTGAGTTTGATGTAAAAATTGTCACTACACTAACATGATCATACCAACATTATGTGAGAATGTAATGCACCTGGACGTGCTAAACCCCTCTTGCTCCGATCCAAATATGTAGAATTGAAACGTCTTGATTCTTGCGATGGTTGTATTGAACATGTTGCCATCATGATGTCGAATAAGACTTTGCAAGGTCGGAGAGAAACAAAGCAGAACATCGGAAACAACTCTGGGGATGGGGATGGGGATGGAACTTTGTGATTAATTCCTCACTCCGGTCTGTACAACTCTTATTGCCGTGAGGGGTACAAGATTCTCCTTGGTTATCTTGCAACTGCTTATCATTTCTCTGGAACTCCCCCTGTGAATAGTGGGAGTCCAGGTTACCACAGCCACTTGAATGCTGGTTGCACTATGTGGCATATACTGTCCAGAGCCTGAAATGTTGATTCAGTTCTGGGCTCAACTGGATGTTGCGATTGCAAAAAGAACTCTACAAACTACGCCACAGTACCAGGTACCCCGTGGGTGCGGAACTTCAGGAAGAGCGATGTAACCAGCTGTACTTTATAAGCAAGATGAATCAGCCATGCTGACACTCAGAAACTATAAGTACCTGTATTGCGTTAACCTGCTGGGGTATTCCACCTTCCACACTTACACTGCGAGGCAATCAAATACGCGTTGTTGCGAACCTGAACGGCTCATTGCAATCGCTAATCATGGATCAGCTCTAATCCACGTTGAAACATAACAGTGTCGGGCGGGGAGGCGAATCAATTTGTGGATGCTTTGTAGATGGGATGTTGAAAGTGAAACCTTTTCGCTTACAAGCTTATACGTCATGGTAACAACGAGGTGCAAACTGGTTATGGAACGAGAAAGCTGGGAAACTCATTGAATTCATTTCATGTGAAAATCTTGATCAAATTACCTAGTCCTTTATCAGCTAGTGGACAAGGGACCTCGAGGTGCAGCCATGCGACGAGGGGTCTACTCATGCATGGCGTATTGTCGCCCGTTTTATTCTGCAGATCATGCCGATGAATTCTAAGAAGTACTGAAAACATAATCATGCGATCGTACATGACAGTGAACTACATTTCATGTTTCCGTGTTTAATTGGT
Source organism: Smithsoniella earleae (assembly GCA_032356285.1). Classification (NCBI taxonomy): domain Eukaryota; kingdom Viridiplantae; phylum Chlorophyta; class Ulvophyceae; genus Smithsoniella; species Smithsoniella earleae. The sequence goes on from JAULKQ010003370.1 coordinate 9,622, forward strand.
GCAGTCATAAAGCTTTCAGGGGAAGGAACCAGCCCCTCAAGCGAGGCCGGACAGGCCTGAGTGTTTCTTTCTATTGTTGTCGACCGAAATCTGCAAACCACGAGAAGTATGGCTGCTCAGAGTGCTCCGATGTCGGTGAATGTGGCCGTAGAGGTGCGATCATTCTCCCGCTGGTTACTCTGGCGTGAGCTATGGTGTGCCACTGCTCCATAACTTAGTCTTGTCATCTTTGCAGCTATCATCACTCGGGATACCTGAAAACTGCATGGCTTTCACTCACGTCACGATGCAAAGCGAAAAGTTTTTATGTGTCCGCGAAACGGGGACAACCAACAATGTTGTAATCGTTGACATGGCGAATCCAACAGTTCCTCTCCGAAAGCCGATCACAGCAGATTCAACCATTATTTCTCCCAGCGAGAAGATTTTGGCTTTGAAAGCCCAAGCTCCCGGGGAAGGAGGAACGCAGGGGGATAACTTACAAGTCTTCAACTTAGACACGAAGCAAAAAGTACGGGCGTTCGTCAACCCGGTCAGAGTTCAATTCTGGACATGGGTATCAGACAGCATCATAGCCCTCGTCACGGAAAGTGCTTGCTTCCACTGGGATATCACCGTGAGTTGCCCTATTCTCAGCCTTGTGTAGTTCTTTCGTACAGTGACGCAAGATCGACAGTTTGCATGCCCACTGAGTACCAAAAAAAGCAAGCACCAAAGGGCAGAGAACAGTCGCCGTATATACAATCACATTGATGGTGGTGTAAGAGTACACAGTTGTGTGCAGAGCCAGGAGGCCCCCTCGAAGATATTCGACCGCACAGCAAATTTGAACGGAACACAGATAATCAGTTATCGTGTGTCTCAGGACATGAAGTGGTGCACTCTAATCGGGATTGCTGCAGGATCCTCTGAAAAGTACGTTCCGTCATGTCGACTGACCGTCATGTCAACGCTGCCAGGTAGTACCATGTAATGAAGCTTGCCCTGATCCACCAGTTTCAGTCAATAGCATTTCAAACTGTGCGGCACCAACACAACGTAGTGTTCCTGTCTACGCACCATAACAATTCACGAATATATACATGTCAAAGGGAATCCGTTTCAGTTCTCGATGCACGCCTGTTAAACGCAGCCATGAAAACTTCAACTGCATTGCTCTGAACCTCATACGTTTACAGTCATCCCTTTGTAGCGCTGCATGAGTCGAAACGTCGAAAGGTCATCATCGTTCATACAACGTGGTTACTATCTTCATGAAATCTCGCTCACCGTATTGTCCAGGTGGGAGATATTCATCAGTTCAATGTGTCAGAAATTGTTAGCTGAAACGCGTCGACTTGCGCAGTCATTAAATTTACTTGTTTTGCAGGCCCAATCTAATCAAGGGTTTCATGCAGCTGTACTCGGTTGAACAGAGTCGTAGTCAGGCACTAGAGGCACACAGTGCCGCGTTCACCAAGCTCCAAGTGGGCGGCAAGGAGACCAACGCAATAGTTTTTACTACGAAGACTTTTGCGAATGGTGTTATGAATAGCAAGATCCACTGTATCGCTCTCGGCGGAGCCCACAAGAAGAACGCAGAGCTATTCTTCCCGTCCGAGTTCGCAGACGATTTCCCGGTCTCACTCCAGATCAGGTGCGACCACGCAACTGTGTTCCACACTTACCTATACCTATCAGGCAGCCAGGCGTTGAGGTATACTGCTGCAAATACAGTGAGAAGTACGGCCTCGCTTACGTGGTGTCTAAGATGGGCTTGTTGTTCGTATACGCTGTGGAAAACCTGGCTGCAGTATACCGCCAGCGGATTTCGCCAGATCCCGTATTCTTGGCGCAAACGTCACCATCAACAGGCGGTGCGTACGTCATCACGCGTCGCGGCTCGGTCCTGCACGTCACCGTGTCCCGGGAGTCCATGGTACCATTCGTCGCACAATCACTGAAGAACGTCGATCTTGCTCTCAAGATCGCCGCACGCGGCGACCTCCCCGGCGCCGAGCCACTGTTCGTTCAGAAGTTCGAAAAGGTATATCCAGATCCCCAACAACACAATCTTTCCTCCACTGTTCCTCCAACTGTATATTCCTTTCGTCACACCCTCGCCCCATTCGCCCAGTTCGGCGCAGGAATGCAACGAAGGCAAGTTCAAGGAGGCCGCAGAGACGGCGGCCTCTGGCCCGAGTGGCGTCCTGCGCACCCAAGCCACTATCACTCGCCTGCAATCAGCCCCGGCCGTCCCCGGCCAAAAATCCCCCCTCCTGGTCTACTTCGGCGCCCTGCTTCAAAAAGGCAGCCTGAACGCAGTTGAGAGTGTCGAAATGTCCCGCATTGCCATCTCCCAGAACAAGCCAGACCTCGTCAGCAATTGGATGAAGGAAGGCAAGCTCACTGCCAGCGAGCCCCTGGGCGACCTCCTCAAGGACGTACGGGCCTCCCTTTCGTGATAGTTTTGGGCGTTTGTCTGCCGGTCTGACCATTTTCTGACCCTTGTATTCTACAGAGTAATCGAGAGCTCGCCCGGTCCATTTACCAGACCGCTGGCTCCAAGGAGAAGCTGACGATGATATATGCGGAGGAAGGAAATGTCGAGCAGCTGGTCGCTGCATCCGGTGGCCGCCCAGGCGAAACCCCGAACTACACCTACCTGCTTCAGAATCTCCTAATGACCAACCCCCCCGGTGCTGTGGCTCTTGCCAAAGCCATCATTAAGCAGCCAGGCCCCCCTATGGACAAGACAACCATCGCAAACGAATTCATCCAGCGCCAGCTGTACGCTGAAGCCACCAGCTTCGCTCTTGATGCCCTTGCCGATGACCTTCCAGAGGAGGGCGCCATGCAGGTAACTCCATCTGCATTCAATTCACTGTGAGGTTATACAAAGCAACCTTCTTCATCGCTAGTTGGCATCTTCTTTATGCTTTGAAGCTTGCAGACCAAAATCATTGAGATCAATCTCATGTTCAAGCCCGAGGTTGCTGATGCAATCCTCAGCAGCGGGCAGTTCTCACACTATGACCGGCCGCGCATCTCTCAGCTTTGCGAGAAGGCTGGGCTGTACATGCGTGCGCTGGAGCACTACACAGATCTCAATGACATTCGCCGTGTCATGGCCAACACCCACGCCATCCCTCCGGAGGCTCTGAAGGAGTACTTTGGCAACCGGCTGTCTGCTGAGTGGGCCGCAGAGTGCCTGGGAGACCTGGTTCAGGTGCGGCAGGGCAAACATGAGGGCAATAATGTACTCAGCTGGTGATAAATGTGACCGATGACGTTTCTGGTCAGTTGCAGAACCCCCAAAACGTCCAGCTAGTTGTGGAGATCGCTGTGGAGTACACTGATGCTATGGGAGGCTGGGAGAAAGTGCTCCAGGTGCTGGAGAAGGCTCCCAACAGCGCACAGGTCGAATTTGCTTATCTGGCTCGCAGAATTGCAACGAGTGAAGAGCCGGAGGAGCATTACCGCTACATTGTTGCTGCTGCAAAATGCCAGCAGTTCCAAGTGCGAATCCTGGTCAAAATTACAGCCGAAAAGGTGGTCGCTGTGTTGAATTGGCTACAGGGAGCATCACATGAGTGGTTGTTTCAGGTGGTAGAGCAGATGACTCGTGAGAGTGTGCACATGGATGTTGACAAGGTGATGGGCTTCCTGATGGATGCGAAGCTGGCTGACAGTCGACCTCTGATCAATATCTGTGATCGGTTTGACCGAGTCACTGAGCTGACTTCTTACCTGTACAAGAACAACCTGCGGACTTATATTGAGGGGTATGTCCAGAAGGTCAACCCGTCAAAGACCCCGCAAGTCATTGGCGGCCTGCTGGACAGCCAAGCTGATGAGAAGTTCATGTCTGATGTCATCATGTCGGTGCGGATCGTGCGGTTGTTACACTGTTGGTTGTTACGGGTGGATTGGATCCTGGGCGCTGTTGTAGGTGAGATCACTGCTCCCGGTGAAAGAGCTTGTTGAGGAGGTTGAGAAGAGGAACAGGCTCAAGCTGCTTGACAAGTTCCTGAAGGTTCTGGTTGAAGAGGGCAGCCAGGACCCTGATGTGCACAATGCCATGGGCAAGATCCTGATTGATGCTAACTCGAACCCTGAGCACTTCCTCCAATCCAACCCCTTCTACCAGCCTGCTGTTGTGGGCAAATACTGTGAAAAGAGGTGTGTTGAACCATGGGCTGCTTGCTCTGTGATCCGTAACTTGTTGCATGAGTACACTATGGCTTGATTGGCATCAGATCTGATTTGCACGCAAGACATCAGATCAGTATACAGATAGATGTCTACATATCAGATGTCTTATCGGATCATTACAGTTGCTGAGCCCCTGATCACTGCTCATATACAGTCCGGCCGCGATTAACGAAAGGAAATTTTTGGGACTTAACAACTTTTGATCGTCGGGAATTTCGTTTAGGCCCCCTTGCATCCGTTCACAATTCATAGATCGTTCCAAAGCTCTCAACAGTGACCATGGCAATCCCAATTAAAGCACTTGCTGTTGTACAACGGCTGCTTTACCCATCAACAATTTTCTGTTTCTATCGCCTTCTATTCAGTTCAATCTTTCAAGTTTAAGCGTTTAAACTGTCCTGGTTGGAAGAATTTTCAAAGGCTGCGCCATTTTTCCTCGTAGCAAAATTCGCTTCCTCTAGATCTGTGGCCTGGCATGTGTACGTGCTACTCATTTTCTTAGATAATAGAGCTAGGCTGTGCACATTGTGCCATTCTTGAAAAACTTACGTGGGTGAAATTCTGCCTATTCTACCGACTTCATTTCTCCCAGCGTCAAGAAGAATCAGAGTCCGGTGCTGTGCACACCGTGCATGCGGCCTTTGGTGTCACAGTACCCAATGTTACACCAATGGGTAAAGTAGATAAGCTGTACCTGTTTAGAGCTGAATAACTGAAACTTGGGAACACCAGGGTAATCCAAGATAGCAGAAGAGTTCAGGAGTCTGTGCGTTTATCCCTGTATACTTATCTACTGTCGATCGAATACCCTTGTGCTTGTCCATGAGTGTATTAGTGCACAGGACGTAACACCCAATATGACATCAAATTTCTGCCTTACTCGTACCTCTTTTCTGACTGTGTAGCAAAACGAACCAAAAAGCAGTTCTTTCTGTGTGCTTCAGGCGCATCGTGTTGCATTTGCAAGAATGGGCTTCTCAACTCCAAGGATAACTGGAGAGACTGGATGTCTACAGCTTATTGTAGTTGAGCACAGTTAAAATATCAGAGTAACTCTCCCTGGGCAATGCTGTCATGCATCCGGCTGGCTTAAGGCCTCCATCATCGCACACATGCATGACGCAGCCAACGCCCAGTTCTGTGACAGAGAATGCTCAAAAACTTTCGATATACACACTTGTTTTTGTCAGGATATGATGGATCAGGGCCAAAAACCTTTTGGTCTTTAATGGTCTATTTTCGCAGTTTCCATCAATAGGGCCAGACTGCAGGCACATATGGTCTGCTATTGGCATCCAGATATTTGTTGCTAAACTTGTGACGAGTTGGTGAGTTGCATCACTGTTGTCGTCTATTGTCTGGGGTATATTTGTCAGCCTGTTACAACCTGATGTACACAATGATAAGCTTTTCGCTAGTACAGCTACATATCCAGAGGATGTTAGTTCTGAAAGATAGGGAGCAGGTTCGTTGTTTAAGCATGAGTGGCTGCAAGGGATACGGCTCCTGGTATGTGTTGATCCAGGTTTCATCATGTATTTTTTTAATATTGTTTTCGTGTTGAATTGGCCACTGGAAACATGTCTTTTAACTTGTGGCACTCCAGTCAGCACGGGGGTTGTCAACGAATGTAATTTGTGCACAGTTCCTCCACTGTAGTGGTTTATCTCCTGTGTCCTAGCAGCAGATCATTGAATTGGAGCTGCTTGGCACGCTCAGTGAGTGTGCACATTCATTCTGCTTGTGCCTGGGGCAGAACCCTGACTGTTCGCTTCTCAATTCAATGCCAGGCTTTGTTATAATCTGTGATCAGCGTCTCATTATAGTGATTAATTAGGGTACGTTGTGTGATACATATTTGCATTCCTTATTATCCAAGATACTCAAGGTGGATAAATGTTTGCTGGTGGCTACAGGGCCCCATATTCCTGGGTCCCCTTGCATGCTATCCCAATGGCACAGTGATAGAAGGATAAGCTGTTCTTCTGTCACTAATGACTGTTACAAAACACAAATCATGTATAGAAGTGATTGTTCGGATAAGATAATCAAGTTCTTATAACATATGTGATCACTGCAATATAAGCCGACTAGCTGTAATCACTACAGTATTTCGCGCTGTAACATCCAACCCGTGCCTTTGATTGTCCGTCGCATGCGGTCAATCGTCCGCCGCGGGCAGGGGCGATTCAATGTGTGCATTTGGT
>JAULKQ010003381.1:0-16009 GCA_032356285.1 Smithsoniella earleae
GTATGAGTCCTTCAAACACCCAGAAGCGAACGTATTTGTCAAGCTCTCCAATTCCGTGCTCGATGTGCATAACGCTCCTGCGAATAAAGGGCAGCTCCTACCGAACATTCAACTACATGATTGTAAGGTCAAAATACAGGCGTTCGTCAATGATCAATTATGTTTGCAAGTTCTTCTGCACATTCACATACACATAGTAAACTTGTGGCTGAAGGGTGTTGCCGAAGGCGACACTGTAGAGTAGCGGATTGTGAATTCGTGAATGCCATCACATCTAACTTCTTTCATATGATTGAAGACCACTTTAAAATCCGACGTTCTTTCGATGCTGAAAATATTTTATTGTATATACTGGAATACGTTTGCTCAGCACTGTTTATGTGCAAGTACATCTAAGATATTTAAAGTATACGTTACTTCGTTCACAATACATGGTCATCATCTGAGAAATAAATGAGCGGTCTCGTAACACATTTGCGGAATGGCTTACGCCAATGTCAAAGAAGCTTGGCAACTTTGAACACTGGTGCATTGAGTGAGAGTGTAGCTCCCCCAGCATTCCCATTAGCTCCTTACCAGCGCAACTTAGGCCATGTCGCAAACATTCACAAGAATGCTGATTTATATCCATCATCGTACCGATGGTCCTTCGTAAGAAATATGTTCATTCAAACCCAGCCTACACCAAATCCAAGTAGTTTGATGTTTCTCCCCGGGAAGCAGGTGATGGAACAGGGCAGCCAGGAATTTTCAACTGCTCGGGAGGCAATGGCTTCTCCACTAGCTACGGCTTTGTTTAGAATAGGTGGCGTTGCTGGCGTGTTTTTTGGATCAGATTTTGTTACAGTTAAGGTAACGCTTCACTTAGGCCTCAAATCTCAAGCGTTATGTGCTAAATATCGGAGTGTATGTATGTATTTTCCAAACTTTGACTTTGTATTGCTAGCTTTCACGATTACTTGTCTTGCAGAAGACAAGTGACACAGCATGGGATGTCTTGAAGCCTGAGATTTATGCGGCAATTATGGATCATTTTGCAACAAATCAACCATTGTTCCACGACGCCAGCTCAGCTTCACCCAATGCAATTCAGGAAGATGACTCTGAAGTTGTTCAAATGATAAAGGAACTGATTGAAACCAGGATCCGACCGGCAGTTGCAGAGGACGGGGGCGATGTTGTTTTCTCGTCATTTGATGCATCTCAAGGTAAAGTTGTAGTCAAAATGCAGGGAGCTTGTTCTGGCTGCCCCTCTTCTTCAGTCACCTTGAAGAGCGGCATCGAACAAATGATGAAGCACTACATTCCGGAGGTTGTCGAAGTAGTAGAAGCTCCTCCAGACGAAATAGAAAGTGAGGGTATCAAAGCTTTCAACAAAATGGAGAGCGTGCTTTCGACATAAGTCTAACAAATGAAAGAGTTGGGGGTACAAGTAGCGCACAGCCTTAGTGAAACAATCCACTGCATTTCGCAAGTATTGTAGTATGTAATTCATTATGATATATGTTACCTTGGGAACATGTTCAATGTGAACAGGTTGTATTTACGGTATTTTTAGCCGATGGAAATGCAGTCTATTATTCGTCTCGGTCAGCTGGCATCAACCCAAGAGCAATCAGCAACTATTTTGATAACAATGTCGCCATACGAAACACTAGCAGAATACACGTGTCACATTCGCCATCTAGGAGCTTTCGGAGGTGTTCCGAATGGCGGTAGCATCTTTAAAGACCATGTCTCTTGTACTGGAATCAAGGCTGCTGCTCTTTGGAATGTAGGCAGGCTAAGAATTGCTTTGTTTCTGCACTGCAACAGGTCAAGTCAGGTTCAAGCTAACTACGTAAATCGAGCCTCGTTAACATTTCAAGCGAAAAATCACAAACCTGAGGAGCCTCCTTTCTTTTTGTTGCTTTTGAAGTGATCGGAGTTGGTACATGCACTGACGACTGTACTCCTTGGCTCTTAATTCAGCGTCAGCGAGTTCTTCCTGTGTACGAGTAGGGCGCTGAGGAGTTTCTGGTAATATCATACGGAGCTTCTCTGCTGAAACAGCTTGTTTTTCTTTTCCTCTGGTCTTGGCATCAGCAGCAAATCGACGGAGATGGCAGCAGACAATGCTCAGTGACCCACACGCAAGTTCTTCCGTCGGAAATAACAAGGAAAGTTTAGAAGTAACATGTCTTGTATTCAGGACGGACGCCATACTGGATAAATTGAGAAAGCTGATTCCAGGTCTGTGGATGCAGCCTGGCCTTGTAGCGCTCTTACTGCTGTATGTAGCCCGCGAATATTGAAAGTTTAAGTGGTCGATTTAAGCAAATTTACAGGGTCGCTACAGCGCACTGGTAATTCTTAGGTACCAAAATGCCAATACTGTATACATCTGCTGTCGTCAAGAATGAAATACCTCACTTCCCAGCTCACAGAATAAAATGATCATATGAATGTTTCCGCTCCATTTGAAAATTCGGAACGTTGATTGGATCTCTCCTGGTAATTGAATGGCATGGATTACTAAGTGGTCGATTACTGGCTTCGGTTCGCGAAATTTTGAATACTTCGCTATTGCGGATGAGCGAGGCGGATCTCACTTCTTTAGACGACTCAAACATGCTCACATGCACGTACACGCTTACGAGTTCTTGAATTTATGGTGTTCGACGTATTGCTGGTAAGAATGTACTGGTTGCGGTTGGCGATTATCTCAATACATAGAGATGACTACAAACGTGAGTGGTTCAGAGATTAGTAGTCACGTCGATGTACTGACCATGTTGTTTAGAGTTAGCGTCGTAGCTCGAGGCTGTACCAGTATGCAAGCCCAATGCCCGTTCGCTTCGCCCGTTCTTTCTTACGCGCACAAGAGTTTTCAGGTCGCACAGCTATTTGGAAGATCTTTTAAGTACTCGTACTAAAGTGTAGACACCTGAATAAAATTGGTACTTCAAATCTAAAGGAAATCGCCAGTTCACTTATGGACTACGTAGTTAGTTATGTGACCTGGGCGCTAATTTCATACACGGGTAGACCACAGGCGTGCAGAAAGTCTCCCAGTCCTACAAGTTATATTAGTTCTATATATAATTGGGAATTTTTATTCTATCTGGCGGGTTCTGTACAATGAACTTCATGCGGATCTTTGAATTTGAATCCAATGTCTTCGTACTGATTCAACTATACTTCATGCGACTACAGTTGGTTTTCAACGTCAGTTACTTAAAATAGATGGAGCATTGTTGTACTAGTAACTATACCTGTTACTAGCACGTCTATGAGGGCGCACGTCAACTTACCGCATCAAACCTTTCTTCGAGTATAACTCTGCATGAAGGTGAATCAGGCATCCCAAACCTGCAGGTATGAAGGATCTCTCAAATCGTTGGCTTTGCTGAAGTCCCGAGTTTCTATAAAGCAATAAAGCAATAAAGCATTAATTATGGCCTAGCCCGTGCACGGCCGTGTCACTTTGATATTCACGGGTACGTTCCTAGTTGTGATATCTAACTGAAATGAGGTCATTATACAACTATATCACCTCTGAGTAACTGAAAATCCGTCATGGGTTACTAGAATTGACAAAATAGACCGCACCAGTTCCCAAGTAGAAACTGTCGATGCTACGAAGTCTCGAACGCGTGACTTCAGAGTGGTCTTAATTTTTACTGTCAACAATCATGAAGTCGCACTTGCAATACTTGCTGCGCGCGGATGCAGATTAAGCTGTACTTGTTTACGGGCGTTCCTTGCGCTCAACGCGGTTTACAGATTCGATGGTTTCCATCAGACACGCCAAAGTAACGACATTGAACGCGCCTTGATTGGAGCAAAATGAATTCATATCAGCCATTGTTAAATCATTACGCTTCTTTACTTTGTGGAGTTTGTAGGTATGGCACATTGAAAAGGACCACGCCACTTCGGCGCACTGCTTCCTCGCTTCGTTTACTAGCACGTGATAAACCAGATAACTTGTTCAAGTGTCAAATGAATCGAATAAATAGTCTGAAATCTTGTAGAGCGCAGCGAGGTAGACCCTATAAAACTTGTGGTGAACCACATGTGCGCGATGAACAATCAGCGTATGGGGTAGTCAGGGTTCAAAAGGAGAACATTGAGAAACAAAGTGAGATTAAATTTATCCCATTGAATAAACGCCAGGCAGTTCTGGGGGTAGCGTTGATTTCTTGTAATGTTATACCTGGGTACGGACTGCCGCTTGTGAATAGCTTTGCAGCTTACCGAAAGTGAAGTTTTACCCCTGCTTTAAGTAAGATTTTCTTTTTTTATATAGAGCTCTCTAAGTCCTAGGATTTACTGAACGATTGCTGCCACTGTTCTGCTTTACTGCTCACTGGTGCTGACTTGTTTTCACCATGATATTCAAGCACTACATTCCCAGTTACCCTGACTGTACGAGCTATCCTATCAAGTATACACCGGGATAAAGCAATTGAGCCGATTAAGATATGAGGCACACTTTGGATTTGCACAAGGTACATCAGAACTTACTATAAAGGTGCATGCAGCTTCGTTCGTTAATAATGCTAAAAGCTACAGCGTCTCTCAGCTAACATTGCTACTTTCTCATGTTGCACAGGTAGCCATGGAAGCTAAGTTGAGTTTGCAGGTACCTGTGGCTTGACAGTAAGATCAATGTGTCCGTCCACGGAGAGTATGCTGTTGCAGGATTTCACGAGCATTTGAGTATGTAGATCGGAAAGTAACCGCAAATGGTGCGCCCATGGCCTTCACGTGCATACAATTGCTAGGGTATGAACACATCACCACCTTACTGTGACCTGTATAACCTGTCCTGTTGACCACTTCATTCACAAGGTGATAAAACCCATTATTCTGCAGGAATTCTACTTGACGCAAACGACTTTGAGCTTGTGGTTCCTTCGAATTTCGTTGATCTTGGCGTTCCAGAGGTGAAAAAGCCGACCTTTTCTGCCAGTACGCCCCTGCTCTCTGTTAATCAATTCCTGACAAAATTCGATGTCACAACCCTTCACGCTATGAGAATCAAACTAGCGTGGACAAGGGCGAGTGCCAAAGGAGGGAGGTTATGTCAATAAAGTGTGTGGAAGTGCATGTGTGATGACAAGCACATCTGGAAGTCACCATTTCTACCACAAACAATTGCTTCGGTGCCCCTCTGTATCGAAAGTACATGCTTATACAAACAGTTTTGTAATGTGTTGGGTCATTATTTGAAGGACTGTAGTGAAATCCTTGAGGCTTGCCAACCTATTGTGATGAGAACTGAACTATTATTGATGTTGCTCAGTGCGCAAGGAAAGATAATGAATGGGATCCGACCTCAGCCAGGGCTGTCAACATGTAACACAGAACACCCAAACCTGCTTCCAGACAAGGCATATTCACAACTTATTCCCATCAAGTACTCGCATCATTTCCGTCAGGCAGTAGACTACTACCGAAACCGACATGCACCAATGACAGACCATGATGTGTAATTTACCATTCAGAAATGGTTCAGAGTGTCTACTTTTTTCTATAACACTGCAGTAGTCTTATGAAAAGTTTTGAAGCTGCTGTGCAGCCCCCGGAGCCCCACCACCTCCTTCCCCCATCAAAGCCCGGTATACCTCCCCTGATGATACAGCAACAATCACAGTCGTTGTTCGAGAAGCTTCTTCCATCAAGCCCACCTTCGTACAGGTGTGAATCATTGTGACGCCCTTAGCTGCACCAAAGCTCTGTGGGTGGCACTGTACGGCATTGGAGAGCAATCCAAATATTTTAGCAACTATAGGAGTGAAAACACCGTACTGGACAATACGCTTCTCGAGCTTTCCAGAAACTCCTTGTAAAAGGTAACAAAGAATTAACAATAGTCTTTTCCTCTTAAACTTCTTTTGTACTGATCAAGAATGAGTGCAAAGGCTATTTGTAAGGACCAGAGGCCTTCTCCAAGCATAGGGACAACATGCAGGATAGTACTTAGTACACTTGGATGTGCTGAGAGTGTGAAAGTGGAATTTCATCCGATTCGTTGGCAGCCACATATGCCCGTTCACTGTGGGGATCTTTTTTTCACTGGAGTTCTTTCAGACGAAATAGGATTGAGTTGGTTCCAATGCATGATATTAAGAACACTCTTGCTAGGCAGAAAGCTTGGCTGTTAATCTGTTAAGTAGCAATTAGGGTTTACAGCCATTATACAGCCCTAGTAGCCAGGAATGGACCTTCTACATATGTGAACTCGTTAGTTGAAAGATCGTGCCGTTTTGTAATTCAACAGCGAGTTTTCGAGATCTAGGCTATCCAAATAGGTGGTTTTAATGCTCGTCTCCTATTGTGACACACGCTACAGCCAATTATTTCATTTAACATTTATGGTGTGGAAGGTGCCTGATTCAAGATTGAGGAGATTACTTGCTGTCAAGCTGTAGTTCCTTTAGAGGAGTGCTTAAGAAGAGTGCAGATTCCAAGACCAAACAGAGAGGCATCTGGTGTATCTATCTATCTTGATGAAGTTGGCCAAAACTCCCAAAATTTTGTTCTTTCATGCGTTGCCTACGAAATAATCACACAACAAAACCCATGTTGAATCCGTGTGAGCTGATATCTCAGTATTCATTGCTTGAGCTTTTGGAAGCGGTCTACACCTGTGCATTGTTGTACAGTACACTTATGATGCGATGTTGTAGTTTTTATTATATGACGAGCCTCTTTTTAATCTGCAGCTTCAAGATATCTCGTCGTGGGGGAATGGAGTGGAGGTGGCACAGCTGCTGCTGCCCCGGACCTTAAGAATACGGGGCTTCCAGAAAATCGTCATCGAGCGACCCCCCAAGGACACTCGGACGATTGCTGGAGTTGTTCAAGTTCCTCCTCTCACAATTTACAGGTATTTCAGGCCCATGTGCATGCACTTTCTCAGCCCTGTTAGCACTGATGCCATACGATTACAGTGGCCAAAACACTGTTATTTTACCTTGGGCTCATTGCACTGTGCACAGCATGAAGAGTATGATACTATGGAACTACAATGGAAGTGCCCTGCTTTAGTTACTCCTGCTTTGCGCCCATGATCATGAGAGCCACGATTTTACCCATGCTGCACATGTTTTCCGCCTATGCCTCTCCAATTGTAGCACTTTGTAGGTATGAAGCAGACTCAGGAAATGGGCAGCAAGTCAGGATAGCAGCAGCTGCTTTGAAAGGAAAGGTGTACCTATGCGCAGGCCAGTGTACTCAAAGTGCAACTTCTTCGACTTTGGACACAATTGAGAAGATTATTGATTCTTTCCGTTGCAAAGAGGAATTCAAGCCGCTTTATTGATACTTCTGGGTTGCTTTTCTGCAAAATGTGATGCAGACGCCCTGTATGAGTCAGTAGAGTTTGCCCGCATGTTGTGTAGGTGTTTTCATTAAAGTTCAACACCCGTCCTGTTGCCTCAGCTGTAGAATGATCTGAGAGCCTCGAAAGGGCAAAACAGAACTTCGTTGCATTTTTTAACACATTCGGTAATGCCAAGTAATTGCAAATTCTTTGCTAACCTCATTCACTGCATGTATTTCTGTGAGTGGGTGATGGCGACAAGAAGTAATGATGGCAGATTATCAACTGAGCATACCAAGGGACATGGGCTTGGTCTCCAGGCAGTAAATGGCTCTGTTTTCGTTACTGCTGAGACAAGGCAAGTATGAGATACAAGTTTTATCTCATGTTGCGTTACCATTACGCTACTCAAATGTGCCGCCACAACTCAACACTCAGGCACATGTGCGCTAATCAGAAGTAAGCCAAATGAGTGTTTCTAAAAGTGAGCACGCTCAAACGCATGCGCCCTCTGCACTGCCGTTCTTTACTGCTATTGTTACTCGCCATATCAAGCAAGGCACATCAGGGAGTGAACTCGTGTGAGATTGTTATGACGTGAAATGTCACGACAATCACCGCATTTCACGCAATCGAAGCCCTCGGAATCAAAATTATTTCATGATGAAATGTGTCAGAGCTATTTCAATATGGAACAGACCGAATGAAGGAGATGGTTGAGCTCGGTCTAGACTTCAGCTTTGTTCGAGTCAACTTAACACAAAGTGTTGGATACGAACGAGAGGTATAGGCGTTCATGTCCATCTCCCTGTCCTCATGGACAAGGTCCGGCATCTTGCCCCACATGACAATCATACAATTCCTTATTGATATTTAACCTGTTACATAGACTCCACAGATACTTGTACATCTGCTATACTTTCATAACTCCAACCGTACGGATGTCATATCTAAGATTCCCGACCTCCCTGGCTCTGGAATGCAAGCGTCGCCTCATCATGCGCACGTGTACTGCACTGTTGATTGAGCTCCAGATGATGGATAGGTGTGGTATTTACGGACGACAAAGAAAGAATAAAGAATGAAGGGGTCAGGGTATTCAAATTTTGCTGAAATGAGCTTCATAGTAAGTTCAAATGTGAAGATTGAGACTAGCTCCACTCGTTGACGTACCTTGAACAGTGCGCATGGTTCAAGTAAATATCGTACTATCTTGAGTACTGAAATGCCCGTGACCGCATTCTAGATCTCGGTATGGCTTTTACTGAGAAATTCGTAGAGGCGATTTCGACAAGGTGGTGTTACCTCAAGCTAGGGAGGAAAAACGCAAATAACTCACAGACAAAGCACGAACGCTTACCAAATGTTGCGGGAACTGGCAGTATCGCTGTATGATCCACAAGAGACGAAGTGCACTGCCGAGGTGGGTGTGCATTGGCCCTGTTGATTGTTCTGCGCCACTGCCCACATGCAAGTGAATCACGCGCACAACAAGAAACAAATAATAGCCATCCTTCGACTCCTTTGGATAAGACACGACATGTGCCCAGAATCATCACAAGTATGATTCACGACACTTCACTTACGGGTGATATCTCTATGTGAATACAGCCACTTTTCAAATTACCGTATGGGGTTGGATATCAAGTGTTCGCTAATGAGTTATTCGCCACAAAATTCGCACTGTATGTGAATTATACAACGGTAATTTGATAAAGGAAACCTCGGTTGCATGTGGCATGTAAAGAATGGCAGATGTTCTCAAGTATCAAGCCTTGAATGTATTGAGCATACTTTTTGAATCGGGAACAACAGTTGCGGAACTTAGCCGCTCACCATATTCGATACAATAGAAATTTGGACTTTCAATTTAACTAAGTTTACATTATTTCATGTGTTTGTTAACTTTCGTGAGGCAATACATAGCCGTACGCTCATTTTGACTAAGGATGGGGAACGTGACAGTGATACAGCGACCTTCCTTAACTGTGCACATAAATGCAGGTGGTCGCGTTCATGGAAAAAGCTGTCTAGACTGTCTTCTTCCGAACTTTTGTTCTACCCTGACATGAGGAGTACCCCCAGCTAGTGTGTCAGATCCCGGATGCTGGTTTCAAGTAATACACGCGGACTAACAGCGAAAGCATCAGACTTCGTATCACAGTCTGCAATAAAATCAAAGCGGCATCCAGTATGCTTACATGGTTCTATAGAGAGTCCTAACCATAGATTTTGTGGCAGTGCTGGACATTATTCCGTCAGGACAAGGGCTGAGGTACATGAACCCATGGTAGATGATACGTCTCAAAGACTATACACAACCCTGCTGAAATCGTCCAATGCCTTCGTTGACTTGATGGAGCGGCAGCAAAACATCCGTCTACGTTCCGGCTGGGCTTGTGAGTGGATTCCAAGGCTCGAGCAGCCCATTGAGGGTTCTAGACTCGATATCATTACAATTTGCAGTCTCAGATATGCCAAATTAGTGGAAGAGGTACTTGACGGCATGGAGAATACTCAGCAGCTAACACGCCGTGTTATTGGATTATTGTTCGTGGCTTCACACCAGCTGGTTCCTGGTGACATTCACGGCAATAACACTCGGACCTTTCGCGTGTCTAGGAATACTCTAAAACTTTGTGAAAGTCTAGATGTTTCCGCACCATTGAAGAAGTGCCTCAGATTAGCGCTTTTAACGGGTGATGATTGGGCAGGCATAGCTGACGTGAGACCTTCGGCGTACCAAGTTTCGCGAACGTTGGCATTAGAGGCCAAACGAATGCTGGCCGACGGAACTTACCATGCGTCAACTGAAGATATTGAAGATCTCAGAGCAGTTTCCAAAAGGCTGGGAATACCGTACAGTGCGTGGATACCGATTGACATTCACGTCCAAGTGAGCGGTTGGAGACTGGGAAGGCAGAGATGACACGGCCGCGTCACAACCATGCACACAATTTTCTTGGGGCCGATTTTCCATCACCAGGAACTCTGACTGCACCAACTCACAAACAAAAGCCTGCAGGCTGTAGAAATATTTGTTTTGTTGTTATCCAAGCAAGGGTGGCAATGGATATCGTTTGCTGAGTTAGAATTATGTGTGTAGGACCGAGTTACACAATCACAACTTCATCCCTTGAATTCTGTAATGATATAAGCTGAGTTCAACTTCCGTTGTACACAATTGATAACTTGCAATGTTCTACACAAGGTAGACTGTGTGGTTCCTCACGACAGTAGCGATCAATAGAGCGGTGCCAATTCAATGCTAGACCTGTTGCTACCATAAACTGTTTGACATAGGTTGAGAAAGATATGTCTGTTACATCGATCGTGGCGCCGGAATGACGTTACTGCCAGTTGTTGACAGAAGATGAATGATACAATCATACATTGGCTAGATACATACAACAGCGCGTGTTTTCGCGTATGAAATAGGACGAGCGATGAAATTGAGTCCAATTTTTTACTGCATACAGAATTGAGGTGTGAATGGGTAGGAGTCCTCTCAAAAGAGGGGAGGGGGTGGGGGGGTTGAACCTGCTGCAACAGGCTATTTTACATCTCTAAATACACGCTCATCCAATTGACAACTCGGTGAAGTGTACGGCTTCATTTACATCTCTTCAGTTTTCGAGCTTGCCATCTATCTGCTATTGCCACATCTAAATTTCCAAAGGCTGACGTTGCGTTAGCGCTAATCGGTCCGGTTGTGGTTTGTTCGGGCTAGTTATCGCCTAGAACGCATCCTTGTGAAGCAATTATCTGTCCTACCGTGCGCTGATGAGCTGGAGGCGGCTCGTGAATAGTCAGATTTTGTTTTTGCGCTGGTTCGCCCTTGCTGTTGCTTCTTACGATTGTTAGCTGCTTTCCTCGCCACTGTTCCTGCTTGACAGGCCTGGTCCTCGGCACAAAGCTTTTTATAGTTCCCAGATGTGTGATTTGTACTTCCTTTCATTTTCGGGGGGTATGGAACCGCGTATACATTTACTGGGTTGGCTTCAGCATCTGCTCGAACCGTTGTGGTGCTCCACGTCCTGTACATGTTCTGCTATCCACTATCCAACATGACAAGCAAAACGGTCTTTGATTGAAACTTTTATCTCCCTCATACAGAGTCTACTTTACGTTTCACAAATAGGAACTTCCACTTCAGTCAAAAACGCTCACTCAGTGCAGACGGTTTATACACGTGAGAGATGCGCAAAGTCACCTGATCGAAGTGTTTTGTCAGTCGTAGATGAAAGCGTTTACGAGGAAATGACGAGTTTGATAAATGCAGGTGCTTCTGCAAAGCTCCGCTCATCCACCCTGACTATCCAAGGTGTCAACGCGCATTTATATTCATTACTGACGGTCAACGAATGGCCCCGTGTAGGCACTACCATACTTGAGGCTTAGGTTGCATCTTGAACTTGATCGTTGTTTGGTTCAGAAGAGAACACTCTATCCAGATGACAACATATTGAATAATAGGCACGTTGCGTTAGAGTACTTCATTGACTTCCTGTTCAGGTACCTGCACAATTGAGTGGACTGTCAGATGCTTTTATACAATAAATATGCTCAAGGAACGTTAAAATACTGCTAGATCCATGACTGGGCTTGGTGTCCGACAGGAAAGAACAACTGCACAAGCGCATTGCTGTTTGGGTGGAAAGCTAGTGTAAGATATGGCTGATTAAATAACAATAGATATAAGAAGAAATGGATAATGGATGTATTTGTGACAGCCCAGGTACTCATCCAGAGTAGCCTTTTCAAATCGAGTATAAATTAGCTCACATGATTCAAGCTCATCATTACATCAACAGGAACAAAGGGCACCTGTGTAAGTAGAAAGAGCATGGGGTGCCTGCGCTTGCAGCCACAGGAGTCCTTGCACCCACAATGCAATGTCTTCAGCTCCAGCTTGAAAAGAAACCTCGCGACACATATTCATCCAAAATCAGGTGCAGTACAACTACCAGAAGGCAGGACTTGACACAGTGCTAGTATCACAGAACTGTAACCTCTCCAACATACAGCCAGGGGAGAAAATATTTGTGAAGAGGCAATGTGCTTGTGATGACTCTCAATAAAATTGTTCAAGTGCATGTGTTAATGGTGCATCCAGCTTGTGTCACAGTTCACAGTGCAGCAAGCAAGAAACAGATTGAGTTTGAGCAACAGAAGCATTCGAGAAGAGGGGATGAGGGGTACAGATTTATCCCATCAACTGTGGAGACGTGTGGGAGACTATGGGAAGCTGGTGAGTTTTTAAGGGAACTTGCAAAGTATGCGTGCACCAGTAGGAACACGTGAAAAGCAGCATGTGTAAGATTCGTGAATAAGAAATTTACAGTAAAATGTTACAGCTGTCTGTGCTATGGTAAGATGGTAGCAACTGCGTTACTTCCGTTTGTACTTTTCAGCATGCGGGTGAACAACATGTTCAACAGGATAATCGACCATAAAAAGGAATTGTGGACTGTTGTATCATTGCTAGTGGTATGTGCGGGCTAGGGAGTAATCAAAAGGTTAACATACCGACTGCGAAAGGCAACGAGGTGCTATCCTGCTGTGATACTCTACCCAGGTACAGAGTAGCCAGATAGAAATACAGACTGTTGGCCGTAGTCTCACGCCACGGTGAATTATCGCAGAGCATTGGCTAAGAACGCGCCCTTCGAGAAACGTCCGCTGGTGGCTGCTTAGGCGAATAAATATCTGAGTAAGGACAGGCTTGCCAAGGCGTCCGTACGTATCCACAGCCAAGGAGACGAATTGAAAGTCCAGATGAGCGCCGTGTGTATACTAACGCGTCTTCAATTCATCATGCAGCTTCGCGGCTGCTCCTGCAACTTGCGCGTGTTGGAGATAAGACAAACAGTGGGGTGAACAGCGGAAACACGATTCAAATTCATCAACGATAAGTTCATATCACGGATGCGCGCTGTACTTAACCATAGAGAAGTTTCTGTTTCTATATGAAGTGATTTCTTAGTGTTACTACGACCAACTTCGCGCAGCCTCTGATATTGCATCCCAGGCATTGTTGCACTAGATCCTCCATTGCATATACCCAAGCTACCTGACAGTAACGTTCCAATGGGCCAGAGGTAGTCTAAGTTATTCCTGGTGAAAGATGTATCGTCATAGCGCTGATCAGAATCATCCTTGCCATTGGAAGACGTGAGCAAGCTCCTGTTGACGAGCTCAATATGGGCTGATGAATTAACATTTGTATGCATTGAAGTTTTACAAGGTACCTTGCAGATCTGATACTTCACTTCCTGAGTACATTACTTCCTGTCAGGTGCATACCATTAAAATCTGGTACAAGCAGGTAATTCAAGGGGTGGTGAGTATGTGTTAAGAATTGGTGAATATGGGCGCCTTTACATCTCACAGCAAGGCACTGAAGATAATGATCGCTTTCAAACCATTTCTTGGTGGGTATTGCATCAAATAAGATGTTACCCTAAGCCGAGTTCTAACCACACATTTATATTATCAGCTGCATTCATTACAATGAACTTTGCCCCAGGAGCACCCACATACAGATGTAATCAAGTTGTACTCCTTATTCAGAACAAATCATGTGTGATTTGCAATCAAAGGGAATGAGTCCTTGAAAGCATAAATAGACACTAAAACTTCCTCTAATTACAAAAAGATGCAGACCAATGCAGCTATCCCATTCTTGGCTGTGTATTTTACTCCAGTTCAGAGATCCTGAGAGAAGGCTAGCTTAAAAGAGAAACAAAACTGCTCGCCATCTTTGGAATGCTTGTGATCAGGGTAGTCAAGAGCGGCCTCTTCACTGGCACCCCTAGATTCATCATGAGTCGAGGCAACTGGATTGTTTAGGTCATGCCCCAAAGAGTTTGTTAAGCACGGTTTCTTGAAAATAGTTCGAAGCAGCTGGTGGCCATTCTGATCACCCAGGTCCGCAGCACATTGGGCCCAGAGCTCGGGCTGACTCTGCTCAAGCACCTCACAGAATCTATCATACAAACTGTGCCTCTGGTGTTCTGGCACCCCCGAGATCATGTCTGGATTCCGAGTCTTCAGGACGCGAAGCACCTTGCTCAAATTAGCGCTTGACACAAAGTTCTGTGTGAGCGCAACAGAAAATTCGTCGATGTTGAGAACGAGGTGCCACCAACCGCTCGGCACGAATATGACTTCTCCGGGTTCGACAATCCCATGGTACCACTGCTGGCTGCCTCTGCCTTTTCTCGCAGCCCCGGTTTTATTCCCTGTATCACCGTACAGCTCAACACACTCGTCGTAGAAAGACACAAACCACTCCATAGGGCTTACAGGTGTTGCCACTGATGCCCCGTCACTGCTAACGTGCACTCCTGGAGGTGGCTGGCCGGGCGTGAACAGAACCCTGCATACACAACCAAACTCGTCCTTCTCGCCTCTTGTGCACTTCCCCATGCTATCCATTGAACAGTCACCACTGCAACCATTTGCACACGGTGCCCTTGACCTGACATATTTGCAGGAACATTCCCCACCGATGAGCCCTGGACTACATGGGTTAGACGCTGATAGCTCCCTCGTGTGTCTCAGGTACGATACAAGAGCAAGGGGATGAAGACTTGACGTCCATATGCTTGTCAGGTTCCTGAGACACCTGGGATGACGTTGATGACGCGATGACTCACAAAGTGGGACAAAGGAGGCAAGTTTTCTCTCATTCTGAGGAGAACCGCAGAAGTAGCTGTACAGCAAGATGTACTGTTGGGCTGTGACTTTGAATCACTCAGTTGCTCTTTGTGATAAAGATATTACCAGGGCTCCTGACTAGAGAACGCTGCAACTTATTTAGATTCGTACCAGAGCTTGCGGCCATGTATGGGAGCATTCCAAGCTGACGTGCCATTGGGATCCACGTGAAAGGTACTTCCGGAACGTTTTGGTCCAATTATCAGCCACCTGAAGTCAGGCCGTCCACCACCAAGAAGGGCGAACAAATCTGTCCCTCCTTCCGAGCACCTTTGATGGCCCTCTGACTTTGAGTGTGGCTGCGGAAACGCCTTTGGTGTGGAATAGTCTTGGAGGAGAAAAGGAGAGTGATCCGCAAAGTTCTTGTCAAAAAGGTAAAGTGGAGCATCATCATGTTGCTGCTCCATGTACGTAAAGTAGTCCTCTGCTAGCATCTTCATATCTCCTGCATTCTGCAGACAATTAATGCCCTTGTGCAAGAGTGCAATACACTTGAGAACAATGTGAGTCAGTCACACACCTGCCAACACATGCGCTTTGCCAAGACAGTTTTTCAAGTAGCCCGGTTCCCATTTTGCACGAGCTACTGAAAAGTCTTGGACATCCGTCAGGACAACTGGAATATTTGGCTTTTCAAACCTGACACGAAACTCCTCTGCTGAAAATGATTCGGATGATACACGTGGGAGGTTGTCTCCCCTGAGCCACTCTGCATCAACTTCACGAGTAGAACAGAGATGCCCTGCATAAGTAAGACTGTAAAAGCACTGAAATCCACGCCACAACCCATAGACATATTCTCCAAATGTAGCTTTAACAGAAAGGTATCGGCAATAGGCTGTGCATGCTGTGAGTAGGTGCAATACCTTGATACAGCACATCAGAATAAAAGTTTGCAATCTTCAAACGCTTCTCGCGCCTGATTGCCCTTCTGTGCCCATAATGTGAGTCCGACCCCATTTTGGATACAGTAAC
>JAULKQ010003392.1:0-16008 GCA_032356285.1 Smithsoniella earleae
CATTGTCAGTCGATACAGAAGTTGAATGCACTTATAGTTATCATTAACTTCTTACAACTAGAAGCGCATGCTGAAAATGGATGCTGTAAAAATGAACATTTAGGGGGGTTTAGCGAACACTCGAGGACCAGGAGCAAGCGAGCATGCAATATGATGAGTGCAAGGATAAGCATGTTACAACACGAAAAAGATGTGAGTGATGACACGTGTGCCACTTCGAGAAGCAGTGTAGTACTTTGGACACTGTCTGCGCTTTCGCAGTGTCCTGTGGTTCCGTATTTTATCTTTTATCTTCCAGGGTGCATTTCACTGCAGCCCGAGCTACTTGGCTGGAAAGAGGAAAAATATGCCCTTTTGTATGCAAATTTTGATGGCTCAGTGACCCACTGACAGCTACAACCGAGCTTACAAGTGTGCATTGCGGATCCTCTTTGTGTCCATTCACTGTGTAGACATTCAGCACCCAGGAAAAGCAGTGATGGCCTCGGGAGAACTAGCAGAGACAGCTGCCTGTGGCTTTCCACCCAGTGCCTGTAGAAAATAAGCAACAGCATTGGCAGATGCTCTGATACATTTCTTACAAGAAATGCAAGATCACATGATAGTGATTTAGATGTTCGGTGAAAAACATGTATTTACTGCGATCTTGTCAATGTTGCAAAGAGACAGAAAGGAACGAAGTAATGAGTACGCTTACAGCATGCTGTGTTTGGTGCTTTCTCCTCATGTGCAATCTGTACTGTGTAATCTAGCCCAGTGATTTGATTCATTGGCTTCTGTGGTTCAAATTCACTAGTGGAGAGAGGTAAAGCTAGAAGAATCTTGTAGTGATATGATGTCACTGTTGGAGTTTTCTCTTCTTTGCTCAGACCTCATGATTCTCACAGCTGGCTGAATTTGAGCACTGTACCACTCAATTTACATTTGACACTATGATATTGTACTGAATCTAGTCCAAGCTGCCGTGCACTTCGTCTTGAATGACAGTGTAACACAGAGTTTGGCTTCACACAAGGCATGGGCTTGGCAGATTGTACAAAGTACGAGGGCCATCTATAACACACAGGCTTTTGAAGCCCAGATAAAACTGGCCAAAGCTGTAAAAGGTGACATGATTTACTACTCAGCAACTTTTCTGTTACAATTTTTCAATAGTTGGTGTATTTCGATCGTGAATCCGCGAATCAGCTGCAAAGCAATAAGGCATGCTCCTTTCAATCCACTGGCACCCTTACTGATATCTGCAACGGCCCATACTGTATCCAAAAGGATTAAATTGGGTGGGTTGCAAGGTCCTGAGCACATACACTCTTGCCTGACACCGAAATCATTAAATTCTTTATACAGATTTCTCTGTCAAATCCTCCATCTCTCACAATGCTCCAGTATTTACAGCTGGTATTATTTTTCTTTCCTTACACTTGAAACCCGTACTATTTTTGCAGGATAACCTACCTTAGCGCATGTTTCGAACCCAAAATGAATATGCTTTGTTGTTGAAGTTGGTGGGCTAACGGGCTTGGCTCCATACATGTTTGAAACCGTATTCACAGTTAAAGAGTACTCGGAAGGAACTGCTAGTGAGCAAGTCGTGAATGAAGGAGAAAAATGAAATCAACAAATTTTACGTCTCCTCTGCACGAGGCTGCTTTGCACACTTGCATTAAGTAATACTTGCAGACTGCGCTTACACAAGGAAGTTAATTACGGGTTCAAGTTCAGCAGGGAATGAACGATGCGAAAGTGATAATTCTAAACGAATTTCACTGTCAAGACTGGCGTTGTAAGTATCTCTGGTACTACGGTAGCCTGCGAGTTTTGCGGGTGAACACATGCAGGCAGTTCACATAACGTCTTTCCAGTTATAGTGGATGTACGAAAACAAGAATAATGGGTCTTCTAGAAATAAACTCAAGCTTTACTCAGTAAACTCGCCCCAGACAACGACTTTTAGGAAACCTAGCACAAAGCTCTGGCCACTGCACCAGGAATAAGTCACAGACACTAAATCTGTAAAGTAGCTTCCCAGTGAGACTGAGCCTTGTTGTTCGGGCTATACTCTCAACGAATACAATCTTAATGTCCAAGAACTGCAATGCTCTCAGTGCGCCCGCTACAATGCACAACGGCAGGCAAGTTCCTGGCCCGTTGACCAGCAGTAAGTTCGGCCTATGGCGCAACATAATGAGGCCGGCAGACAGTATTGCAATTGCTGTCGTCACGGTACTCGTGAACCAGGACTGGCCAACTTCACGGCTGCGAGGGATTCGTTGTACGTGGAATGAGGAAGCACATATATCGTCTGCTGTCTTCCAAACTTCCTCATGGTACCGAGCTTTAACAGAACCAAGCTTATCTGTTGTTGCCACGACGTAAACCCTCGGAGAGTACTTGGTCTTGTCCATGGCATCCATGATACGAAACATCTCGGCTGTATGACCTCCTGGACAAGGTATTGAAACAAAATGAGCCCTCCACAGTATTCAAAAGCTTAACAGTAGCCACACTCAGTGCAATGATGCGTACCTGAGCCTAACACAATCATGGTCTTCACTGCAGTGCCGGTTCTTGAGTACAGCACCAGTCTGGCAATGAGCCATAGACTAACAATAATTAAAATCAGCAAAGCTGCCATTCGAAGCACTCAGAATTGAGTGACAAGAACTGCTTTACGTCGACCTGCCCCCGTTGTGCGCTCTTTAAGCTGAAATTGCTATGTTCAATGCTAATCTACATGCCACAATAACCTCGCTACATATATCGATACAAGGGAGCAAGAAAATGTTAAACGAAATGATACATACACCCTGGAGTAGCGCCTCTTCACATACACAAAGTTGTTGATTGTAACATGAATCTATGCGGGACATTTCGAGTTAAGGAGATTCGTGGTTTCCTTCCAACGCGTGCATCACCTTCGATGGGTTCTGACTCATGATACTTGTTTCACACTATATGCGTACGCAATAATACAGACAGACAGTGCCGAAAAATGATATATCTAGTTACTCAATAGATCCAGGGAAACAACTCGACTGTTTCGCGTTCGCTGTGCAATTTAAGCATTTGACATCGATGCCTCGTCAAAAGTCTCGATCCGAGACTTACACCCTCGTATGCAATTGTGTTCAATGCTTGTCCGGAACAGAGGAAAGTATGGCTGAGATGGACTTCACTCGATCGGCATGTGCAGGTTATTCCCCCTCCTTTTGCTTTTTCTGCTGCTCTAAGTTGGTGTAGACGTTTCCACGTCATCACGTCTAACTAGAGGTACTAACATCATGATACAATGAAAAGCAACCGTAAGAGGATAGATGCGTTCAGAATGATCACCGTCCAAAAACTTCCCAGTTTGTGTAGCAGCCCAGAGAGGAGACGTGCAGCGCCTTGAAGCGATAGTGAGCAAGCGCCCACACGAATTGTTTTCAGATGGTGCAGGTTTGTCTTTAGAAATAAGTATCCATGGCAGGTATGTTACAATTTAATGCCTTGGAAATCATCTGATGTCAAATGATGGCTGATACAGTGCAGGTGGGAACAGTGGGTACACTCCTTTGCATTACGCAGCGAGGGCAGGGCACTTTGAAGCCTGTTCAACCTTGATTCTTTACGGTGTGAAATAAAAATATCGAATTGTCTTGCAGCAAATTGAACAATCTCACACCAGGTTGGCTGTGAGGCGGTGAGGGAACTAATGAATGTAGGTGCCCCTGTGAATGCTCGGACAGCCGGAGGTGCCACAAGTCTTCACAGAGCTGCATTTATGGGCCGGCGAGACATTGTTTCCCTATTGTGTGTCTCTACGCTATCCTGTGATTCGGCCTCAGCTGTTACCGACGATATTCTCAGGACATACAGCACTGCTTCAGGTTAAGTAATGGCGCTGATGCGTCAGTTCAGGACTCTGATGGAAACACCGCACTTCACAAGGCTTGTGAACAGGTGGGCAATATGAACTTAAGATTCAGTGCCAAAAGCAACTTGCCATGCATAAAGGGAAAATCAATTTCACGGTCATATGCTTTACGCAGGGACACTCAACAGTAGCTGATTTGATTTTGGAGGCATCTCCTGAAACAGCAAGCTTGGTCAATCACAAGGGACAGTCTGCACTTCGCGACTGACCACTCAGCCGGGATGTGTGTGATACGCAAGGTATCAAAACGACGAAGCGGGGCAGCTTGGACCAACCTGGCCTATCTTCCGAACCCGTCGTCGTGAACTCTAGGCTGTGATACGGTTTACGGGACTGATACGTCCTGTAGTGTTAAATCAGGAGGAAAAGAGGGGTGGGCAGGAGAACTAATGCAGCTATCTCGAGATAATCAATTTGATTACATGACAATAATCATCACAAAGTTGAGTAAGAGCGTATTATGCTAAATCCTAATGAGCTAGATTACAACTTGCCTAAAACGTTGATAAACAGTTATGTACTGTACGACAGAAATAAAACCAATGTTTCTGAAACTGATAGCTTAAAACAGTACTAGTCGATGCTTCAACCGAAAAGAACCACATCAACGTGACAGACTGTGGACTTAACTATTGCCCAACTGAATGACAATCCAGTAAGCAAGTAGTATACCAGGATACACTTGGTGTGTGGTGAGGCCAACGAACTCTCTTCAAGTGCCACGTTTGCTCATCTTCCCAGCACCAAGGTCTTCAATGTATATCAGCGTATGCATCATTTGAAAAGGGGCAAGTCGTACTGGCTACCCTTCATCACATCTATCCCACCCCTCTTAGTGAGCCAACTGGGCTTTGAACCCCAGCAATGACCAATGTCCTTGATCACTCCTACACCCACGCTGTCAGTGTACATCAGCCAACTATAAAGCACAACAAAAACACCAGAACATAGCTGTTCAGTTGACTCGATTTCCAAGCTCGAGACTACCTTACACTACGAGGGTCAACCATCAGTTCACGTGTGAGCGAAACACGTAAACAGAAAGTAAATACACTACCGTATATCCCAATTCCACTCGCCGCCTTACATCCTAACTGAGTCCTCACAGCAGCAGTGATGACACCTGCGCTACTGGACACCTACAGGCTAGAGATGAGACACAACACAGAGCTACTAACAATGCACATCCTAGCAACTAAAGTCTCTGGACCCTAATAAATGCAAACGAAAACTGGTGACAGGCCTGCCTCCTCTGAACTCAAATACAACAATATGCAACTTGGCATGCATTAATCCGCCGCTGCAGCCCTCAGGCCACACACTCACTCATCAGGGATTCATGTTTTGGTGTGAGAGCTGGTTGCGCATGGAGCGGTAGCGCCTCACTTTGGCTTGTGCAATCAACTCCAACTGCACAATCACAAGCAAACCATGTCATCTAACACCTCCATCCTCTCTGACAACCACCAGTATACACACACAGACAGACACAAACACACCTGCTTGTAATGAATATCCTCCAGTCGATCAAGCTGCTCCTTCGACAGCTCACATAGTCCATTCCCTAACAAATGCCGGGTCTCCAGGCCGAGCTCTTTCATAGTTGAAGCTGCTGGCCCATCATAAGCGCCCTGTGTATCAACAAGCGACAGGAACCCATCCTGCACATAAACTTCAACATTCAATCAACGTATACAAAGAAGCACGAATAAAATGGCGCAACTGCCTTCCGGCTTAAATCTCCATTTACTTCAGTCATAAGCTTCAGGCGTTGTGATGGGACAATTGTGTTCTAGCTGTACATTGTCAACGGCTCCCTCCCTGGTGACTGCATACGTACCGGAAGGCTGGAACGATGAGGAGAAGCCACGGCCTGGAAACCTGGCTGGTGGCTGCACCAGATATGGTTCAGATCAATGCGTGCAGACGAAAAGCAATCTTCAGGTCGGCCACCGGTGCTACAGGGAGCCGGGTACTCTTCACTGAGGTGCTGAGGCGCTTGCAGGGCAGCAGAGTTGTTGGAGGACCCGCTGTACCGCCACCTGTTGCACCCTTGCTCGCAGGGGGCTTGGGAGGAGTAGCACTTGTGCATATCCGTGCGGAGGCGACGGATGTTGGGGCTGTAGTCCAGGCCGAAGCCAACTCCAGCCTGCCGGGAAGGCATGCTGTTCCACAGGGACTGCCCAGCTCCGCTCACACTGTGGCGGCGAATCACTGAGGACTGGTACAGCTTGGCGGGGGAGATGGCCTCAGGGGGGCTGCGGCTGAATCGGCAGCGCCCAGACACCAAGTGAGGTGGTTCTGTGCTGCACCCGGCCACGCTGGCGGGCCCGCTCTCAGAAGCTTCCAGCCCGGCCTCCCCAAACTCGTCAACCATATCATTGACGTCAGAAACGTAGCTGTCGCTGGACTGTTCGGGGTCTGGGCAGATGAGGCAGTTGCCGTTATGTGAGCTGCTGGAAGACTGCGTCGACGACAGGGATAACCCTGCGGGGATTTTCCGACTGTTATCATTGCCTGCTACACCACCAGCACCCTCGGAAAACGACCTCCCGTTGTAAGCATACCTACAACGCAAAACAGGATTTCAGTCCGGAACAAGAGCAGCGTGTAGTTCAGATTTTGGGGGGTAAATCCAGGCATTTCGGGCGTACTCTTTCAGGCTAGACATGTGCATCTTGATCATGGACTGCTTCCAAAGGAGAGCGTCCATGTTGTGCAGTAGATCGCGCCGCTGTGAGGAGCGGTCGGTGGGGAGCTCTGAGCTGAAGTAGCTGCGGAGCTGGCAAGGGGCGTGCTCTGGTGTGCCAGCAACGGCTGGTAAGGAGGCAATCTGGGACAGCGATGACGGCCGCAGCCCAGCGCAGAGCTCAGATACATGGTCGTCTGAAAATGGCGACTGGGTGAGGACTGGGTGGAAGGCGTTGTTCTCAGGTGGCGGTGAGGGCACAGGTGTTGGCTTGGAGGTCCCGGCCTGGCCCTGCAGCTTGGAGAAGTGTTCGAAGGCCTGGGAGAACGCCGACCCTGATGCGACCTTGGAGGAACGGGGGCCTGACAGGGCGTGGCTGTCGTGGTTAGATGACTTAGACGCCTGCTTGTTCAGCTGTGCGATCTGTGCTGCAACAAGGCCGCGGCTGGCTGACTCACAGTCTGCAGGGTAAGGGTACATTTCAGATACGCACGGAGTCCCCGTGTCTGGGGCATCAGACTTGAGGTTGGCGTTTAAACGGAGGTTCGGGACCTTCTGGCCGGGCTGGGGGCCTGGGCTTGGGGTTGCCTCACGAAAGTGCTTTCCGCTAGGGAGGTCAAAAGCGTCGTGGGAAAACTGAGAGAAGTGGGAGAGCTCCGACTGCAGAGATGTGTGATGCTTGCCGCGGTTCTGCGCTAGATTGGATGCCGCGTGCTTCAAGCTGACAAGCAGTGACTTGCCGGATGCACTGTGCAGCGAATCGCTCTTCGACTCTGCAGCTTTGTTTGTAGAAACCTTCCTCGTTGTTTCCCCTGCACCAAATACTGGTTCGGCCACCTAGATGTGCTTGCTTCAGACCTGACGCAACATTTATATTGCCAGCAGGGCCCTTCGCATCGGGTGACAGATCTGATACAAGGCTCGTCTTTTTCTCATCAAATAAACAAGAAATCCAAACATACAGTTAAGTACAGTGCGCCGGCCCATGTCAACAAGGGCTATTCCTAGTCAGCGTATCCGCCATACTCACCCCATGTACTTTCCAACTAGCATTTCCTACCATGTAAATAAATACAGCCTCATCATTCACCGGAGGCCGGCTATTTATTATATACGCAACGGGGGTAACACTGAGCTGATGGTAGACTTGTAGACCACACCTGGCTCCTCTTCAGTGAATCCACGCCTCAGCAGGAAGGTGTCGTTAGCAAGCGAAGGAGTGCGAGGCTGCGAATGGCTCTGCAAGGGGGTGTCAATGGTGCTATGTCGGTTGAGGGGGTCGGACTCAGCTTTCGTGAAGGGCCTGATGCCAGTGGGGTCCCTTGCACAGCACGGCGTGCTTGCCGGGGCATCACAGTCGACGCTGTGATCACCATACGCTTCAACAGAGTTCAGCTTACTGCTGGAAATGCCCCCTCCACTTCGGCAGTAACCTCCCGGAATGCATGCTACGGAATGCACCCCGTCACTGGCTTCCGCAGGCACAACTGCAAGCAAACAGACAGAGATATTGCAAAGCCTGGTTTGACAAGTTTGGCTTCGAAACAATGGTTGTATGCGGTCTTCTTGCAAGTTGTATGCGGTCTTCTTGCACACCAGTACACAGCAAACAATAGTCAACTACTGGAACGTTTGTTCTCTGCGATGCCTGGAATCCTTGTGGAGTTGGCCATGATACAATAGCCCTGCACGGAATTAACACTGCCAACACGAAGTGATAGTGCTTCGGTCACAAATTTAGGTCCAGGTACTCAAGTAAACCCGGCATTCTCTCAATTTCACCAATGAATTCATCTTGCTGACAACGTGAATCTCCACAGCTTGGACAAAATACTTTGAGTACAGTCAAGTTGCAAAGCACGTGTTGGAAAATTACTGTTGTGCGTGGCTTGTGAGAGGGTAACGTACGATCAAGGTTGACATTGCACTGACGAGATACAATGGCTTCGCGGCTATCAGCGCTGCTGTCACATTCGGCAATGTTGAGGGGGTTGACACGGTCAACAGCATCCCCCGGAAGAGAGGGGCAAGGGCGCGCTGAGGAAGCTTCAGGGTGTTGTGGAGCATGGCTGAGCATGGCGGGTGCAGGGGAGGGCAGTGGAGCTCCTTCCACGGCCGCACAGACATGGAGCACCTGCCCAGACCCCACAGGGTCCCAACTCTGGGATCCGCCACCAAGTTTGCTAGAACCAGACGGAATGCCAGGCGAACCGAGGACATTCGGGACTGGGGAGATGTGCTTGGAGCTCTTGCGGGATCCGCTGAGGGCGCTGCTAAAGCTGATTAGGTCGCCATGGATGGCGAATGATGCTGGGCCTGCCTGCTGGGACAGAGCGTTAGGAGTTCGAGAGAGGGGGCTCATGAAACAAGTGTCTTCGTGCTGGCCGGACCACTCACTGTCCTCCCCTTGTGAAAACGGAATAGAGCTCAGCGGCTGCTCGTAAACTGGGCTATTGCCCGAAGAACGAGCGCCTTTATCCTTGCCTGCAGCAGAAATTCGTCAAGCGTCCTTTGTGTAACTGCTGCTCAGTGCTACGCGACTGTGAGGGCTAGGATGATCGCGCACCTGCGGAGCGGCCGCGAGAAACACGGTAGGATTCGGCTCCATGGCGCTTCGCCATTAGGACCGCGGCGACGCGCTTAGTATGCTCCACAGGCTGCCGTGGGTGGACGGGCTGGGGTGCTCTCGCGTTGGCAATGTGGCGACTCCCCTGCCATGGTATCCCTCTAGCCACACCCCAGGCTTCGTCATCAACGCTGTCGACTAGACTCCCGTCTCGGTACAGGCTGTTGTTGCAGTAAGCGAACGAATCTGATTCGCGCGCATCAGCTGCGGCGGCGGTATCGGATGCGTCCGCGGCAGGCATGCCAGCGGGTAAGTGGGAGCCCGCATCTTGCGCGAAAACATCGTCCATCATGACGGAAGTCCAGTGCTGGCGGGACGAGCCGGGGCTTAACGCGATGCTGTTGAATCCACCTCGCTGGAAAGCGCTCCCCTTGTGGCCGGATACCTCAACGGTGGCGTGATAGCCAGAAACGCCCATGGCGGTACTTGCCGCCGCGCCCGCGTGTTCAAAGTCGCTAGCGTAGATGTTCAGAGCGGCGGGATCCACCGGCACTGACAGGGTTTCGCTGTTAGTGCCAGTTTCATAAGACAGAGGACTGTTCGCGCTCTCTGAGGTGGTATAAAAAGCGTCGGAACCGCAAGGATTCAGAGGAACGGTGATTATGGTTTCCGAACCGTGCACGGGGTCCATTGCAGAAGGCAAGGAAACAAAGCTCTGGCAACCGCGCATGGCGCTGTCATCTTCTATGGCGTTGGGAGGAGGCCTGCTTGCTCCACCTCCTACAACTCGAGGATTATCGCAAGCGCCGCTGCCTGACTGGGACGCGCGTTTGAGATCCAGCGTGCTAGACAATAAAGACTGCGTATCGGTGTTTAATAAATACCAGGGCAGCCTTTCCGCGCCCTTACAAGTCCCTGGGTCCAGTGTCCTGAGGGCAATGTCTCCCAGAGCTTCATGGTACAGCTGCTCGGCCCGCTTTTCTGTCTTCTCGATCACTTGTTTACGCGCGCGGTGGAGAAAATGGACGACTTGGGGGTTATTTTCGCGCTTCGCAACTTCCAGCGCAGATTCTGATGCGTTGTTGATCTGGAACGGGCAAGCACCTCTCTCTATCAGTTCGCTGCACACGGCTAGGCTCCCTGCCCTCGCGGCAATGTGTAAAGCGGAGTTCCCGTACACGTCGCAATTTGAAACGGCCTTCCGCACTTCAGCTTGACTACTTAGCTGGAGCATCAAGCGGCATAGATCACTAGCAGGTAGAGAGCAAGAAATCATGGCCGCGCTCAAGCCACTTCTGTTACGGCAGGATATTGAAGCCCCGGTTTCGATCAAGTGGACGATGTGTGACAAATCGGCGTGGGCCTCCTGAACTGCTCGATGAACAGCAAACATCAGAGCCTGCAAGCTACCTCAAGGGATGCAGAATGCTGTTATCAAGTTGAACGTAGAATAGTATAGTCAGTATTCTTTCAAGAGACGCACCGTATCCCCGTTATAATTCGGAGAATCGATGTTGCCGTTGACACTCTTCACTGCGGCAGTCATGTGCTTTGTCATGGTTAGGTCACCGTGCAAAATTGCCATGTGCATCGGAGTGTTCCCTGTGGAAACCTGAGCACAAAAGTGAATTGTCAGCATCTACCAGCAGACTAGACTGATGACGGTTCGCAATTACATTTGATCGGAACAGAGCAACCAAAGCCCAAAGTTACATCAAAGGCCGCAAATCGCCTTGACGCTTCCACCAGTATTTCATATGTCACTTGGGCTACTAATCGAGCACTGACAGCCCTCTGCGAAGCGCTGTGCCACGTACTGTTAAACTGCGTCGCGTTGAGTCAAAATGCTTGCTCAGCTTGGTCGGACGTGAAGCTATGCTGGCTTAATTATTGTTTATTTACATCCACATTTAGAGCCTGGTGAATACGTCCCCCCATCACGGGAACCACGCGCCAACTCACGGACACTGTACCAGTGATCGCAGTTCAACTAGATGGTCTATCAAGCTGCAAACTTTGCAGAACCCGAAGTAAGGCGCTGGCATCGACAGGGAACTTCTTCCGTTTACTCAAGTTCGTCGTTAGAACATATACCTGGCCTTGCCTCCCGAACGCCCACTTCGGAGTCCCCATGTATACTGTTGATACTCTTTGGAAAAATGGAGAATCATAATCCGTGATCGCTAATCGAAGTGAATTTAAATTGTTGTGCGTCGATTTAATGTTGCTTCGAGTTCTCCCTAGAAATACTCAGACGGATCTATAAGTGAATCAGCAAGTTTGCATCACCGTTGTCTGCACGCAAGAACTCGCAGCTATATTGACGACTGCCTAGTTTACACACATTGAACAGAAATCAATGACAGGAGTTTTAAATGTATGAGATATTGAATGAACAGCGGTGCAAAGGTTGGATCAGCCCAGGTACGGAATGAAGCACTCGAAGGACACGGGTACAATTTTCGCCGCACAAACGTACACACCCTGTGTGGATGCAAAGCATTAAAAGGTAGAGAGGTATGTTGCAATTCACAAACTGTTTCTGTCGTGATCAATGTATTGAAGAATGCACGGGGAGAATCACACGTTGGGAGAAAATTCGCGACAATAAACCACCAAAGTTATTTAAACATGTTTAACTTATTTCATGCTTCGAAGACTCCAAGCATGCACGAAGAAATATGTATATCAGTGCGCTGTTGTGTCAACCAGTACCCGTGACGCAGGCAAAACATGCATATGAGATCTTAGTATAACGAGATCACCCTTGTTGAGACCATAATAACATATTCACTCTTAGATAACGCGTGGAGAGCATCCAAGAAGTGTGAATAATTACGCAAATGCGAGCGCAACTGAAGTGCACAAGGCAAGAAACTGTACGAGCGGGGGACTGTGGATGTTCAACAACACGCATTACACCTTGTAAAGTTTACTGGTAGAAAAACGATATAAGAGGGTGGAAATTGAAGATGAACAGTGCGAATGATCAGACAGCGCAGCTCGAAGGTCTGTGCGAGCTACTTCCTCAAGAAAAGGTGTACAGAACAAAACAGCAATTGAGTCAATCAAAAATCAGACGAAACAAACCTATATATTAGAAAGGGTGCCAAAGCAAAAGAGTTTACGGGTGAATTGACACACATCCAGGGTAACGTAGAGATAAGGACACAGATATAGCCAACTCAGGGTGCGTGGATACGTTTACACGTACGACTATGTGAGTACTCTGGTTCAACTATTAGTTTGAAACTGCAGTCTTACGACTCCCCGGAGGACAATTTGGCACCGAGGCAAGCTTTCATGAAGTAGTTCGCCCGTGCAGTCGCACAAGAAAACACTCAGCAAACCATGTTGTGGCTGAGATATCGATTATTATAACTAAGCTATGTCCGACTTTGCGCATTAACCTTACGATTCCGTCTTGGTTGTGGGAACGGTATAGTGCCGACACACAGGAGACAAGATAACTTGAAATGATATACCTTCCCAAAATAACAAATATGTGTTGACAAGAAACAATAGCTGACGTACCTTTGCTTGGAGAACTGGAGATGCGCCTAAGGCTAACAACTTCTGTACAACGGAGGTGAAACCCCGGCGAGTGGCGAGCTCCAATGGTCGAGACACATTCCCCTTTGGATCCGTCACAAAGCAATTGTCCAACAAGCCTTCAGAGCATGCCCTTGAGAATGCTTCTGATTTCAAGCAAAGGTTAAGCTTCTCCCAGCAGGTGGCCTCTGTGCGGGACACTAGAGCTGACAGGAACTTCGCCATCACACTTTCAGACTTCATTTTTATAATCCTTCAGAAAGACTTGGAACAACTTAATCTCGCTGACTGCGAGAGTGACATCGCTGTCACGATGCTGAACAGTGAATGCCTCTAAGGCACATTAGAGAACAATTACCGTCACCGGGTCAAATATTCACCTGGATTGTGCAGGGAGTGATAATTTCATAGAGCAATGTATCCATTTCTGGTTCTTAATTCTGGTGTAGCTACGTGATGCGCATGCTGTCATGGGGCATTGCATGCAATCTCTCGCTCCAACGTACGCATACGGGCCAACGCAACATTAGGGCATCGATAAATCCGACGCATCCATAGGCTCTAAAATTGCTAGCAATTTTTACAATTTATTTGAACTCGCATGTATCTAATCACTCTAACGCAGAAAATGGTGGATGGGACCCTCTTATCTCGAGGGTGGCCGGTGGTGTTCGCGAGCTTGACGTCTCGGCAATAAACTTGCCATTAATCGATAAGTGCTGACCGCCCAAGAGCCCGATTATTGCCTTTTTCAACAGCTAAAAATAAGTTCTGAACAGGTGTTTCCTCTAGGAAATGTGTTAGCCATTTATTCTACAGTTCGATATTCTCAAGAGCATGGCTGCGGTGACGGCTGCTCCTCAAACTGGGGTGTTCAACGAGACAGTCCAAGAACAGACTCCGTGTATATTTATGTACTAACAAAGCTGCTTCCACGGATACCACGCACGACCGCACAGACTTGCTGCATGGACACACGACATCGCACGTGAGAACCAATGCTGACTGCTCATCGAATGACCTTAAACATCGAGATTAATCCTGTGCTAGTTACACGCCTTCCTTGACTAAAACAACTCACGCACACGAAGCTATTCAAAAGTAGCCCAAAAGCATGCTTTCACAGTTGCTAACAAATGGGCACGGCCGGAACTCTTTCATCTCCCCAACAATAATAATAACCTTGAAGCCTTGATCAGGCCTCACCAAGCCATGTCCACCATGTGCACCAGTGGCTCTTCTATCCTCGCCCATCTCGCCCACCTCTGCCGCCTCGGCCTCCACCACTAGAGCCTCTGCCACGCCCACGTCCTCGAACAGGCTTCCCTTCTGCACATGTAAACTTTGGTTTGTAAATCCTCGACCATTCGCGCAAACGTCGTCCCTTCCTCGACGCAGAACACAATCCAGATCGCCACAAGTGCCTTCAAAGCGACGATCACTGCCAGCATCTGCTATCAATCGCAGCACTGAGCGCATTTCATGACATGCCGCGCGCCATCACTCGAATTCCAATTACAAATAGCAGAATCCCACAGATTCTGGCAAGCTTGTGCCGTACGGGGATTCTTTTTTCTAATACTTCCATACTATATAATACGTGACTGCACTACCTTCAGAAGTGGAGTATCCGATAATTGGTTAAGGAAGTCACCATCGAAATATTTGCGGTAGAATTTCAGCTCAACTTGTAACCAGTAGACCCACGTGGCGCTCCACGGTGAACCAGAAGCCTGGACAGTTATGCGCGGAATGCTTGTCGGATGAACACACAGCAAACAACGAAACCAGATATGTCAGATGTTCAAAACGAAGATCGGAATTATCACGGTACCCAGGTTCTCGCTTGAATCGACCATGTCCAACTCATCGGAAAGCGTATCAACAGGGGAATCGAAAGAGTAGACGCACTTCTGGTGTGCCTCTACCCCATTCAGGTTTCTTCGCGCCACCAGAAGAGGCTAATACATCTAAAGTGGGCAGATATGGGTTCTTATACAGCTCGTTCTAGCGTCTACGCCCGCGAGTTTGAGCAATCTCGGGCATCATACCAGCGAGGCGAGGTGGATGTGTTCGAAAACCATTATTGAATATTAACAAGCTCTCAAGCATCGTCAGGGAAGTAGAGAAAGATACATGACGGGCCTTTCAGTTCATGAAAGGGGTAAATGGAAGCAACTCACGATAGGGAAGGAGGGAACAAACTGAACAAGCTACAGTTTGCGCCTCCCCGTGGATGGCGCACCACTGCCCTTACTTGGATACATTGCGCATGTGCAACTCACCTAGCATTTATTTTTCATGCCGATAGTCGATGTAATGATGATTAATCGTGCCTTTTCAGACCGACTGTCCCATGACCTACTCCGCTCAGTTTCTTAGGTTCGTAGTAGCTTGGGTAACGCATTTTTTGTAGCTAAATTATGTAATACTGTGACAGATATGTGCTCTATTTCTCCGCATGTTTGTCAACGTACGGTGTAGAGTTTGCGCTCCTCCGCGAAATATACCTCTACGACTCTGTTGCGTTTCCAATGTCATGAATGAGCAGCATGCCGCTTGCCAGAAAGTACGCTCATTGTGACAGCAGTTTTCTAGATACTCGTGTCATAATACAGGCTGGTGTAGGCGACGAGTTCCAAGCAATCCAAGTTAATTTACGCCTCAAGTGCATCATCATTCCATCAATGGTACTCTGGCTGCATGAATAAATAGACAAGACTTTGTTCGAACCCTTTCGGATCCCAACCATGCTGTGCTGCGCAATCTGGTATACCACCGGGTGTACGGAAGCATTATACAGCGTACAAAGGAGTGCATAGTTGCAGATTATTAACAAAAAACACCGCGCGTGACTGTAGCCTGCCGATACAAATACATGCCGAGCGCTAATACATAATAAGATATATGCTTTGACCGTTGAATTGCAGTGCATTCAAGCGCAGTTTCGACAGTCTAAAGCGGACTGAGATAAGCTTACGTCAAATCCTCAAGACATACTTGCGATGAAACCTGAACACGAGCAGACCACAATTGTGATAAGCAGCATCTAGAGTCAAATCAAGATGCGAGGCCAATTGTAATGAAGATGCTTCCGAACCCTACTCCGCGATCATGCATGAAAGAATGCTTTCTACCGCGTTACGCTGAAACCACACCGGGGCCCGCGGAGAGTTAAATCAGAAGATAGAGCCCGTTATATCGAGGGGCGTCTTGACTTTACCGCTGCAACCCCCAGATTTTACCGCAGCGGTAAAATCGGACCAGAATTTCCTGGTCCGACAT
>JAULKQ010003403.1:0-16006 GCA_032356285.1 Smithsoniella earleae
GGCGGACCACTCGTCGCCTATCGGTGGTCGGGCGAGCAGACGCTCAGCGTCGAGCACCTCGTCCGAACCGACTGACGTCTACGGGTGGCACGTCTGCAGCGATCGCGGTTCATTCGGCACCGGGTGCGTCGGACCGCGTGCGATCGGCGCTACCCGAACGGGTCGGGGATGACCGTTCTGGCCTCGCGGCACATCATGCGGAGCTCGCGGACCTCTGGACTGGCGACGTAGTAGCGACCACGCTTCTCGCCCACCGCTTCGAGGAGGCCGATGTCGACGAGCCGCTTGAGGTCACCGCTCGCGACCCGCTCGCTGACATCGGTGAGTTCGATGTGGTCCGAGCGGCGGACCTTGCGTCCGGTGGCCGCGATGTAGACCGAGGTCGTGAGCCGTTGGTCGAGCCTGAGTTCGTCGACGCGCTCGCTCAGTGCCGCCCAGGTGCGTTCGGCCTCCAGCAGACGTCGCCGAACCGTCTCCGCTTGGTGCAAGTGAGCGGTCAGCACGAATCGCACCCACGGGCGAGCGTCTCCGCCCGGCTGCCAGGAGC
This sequence comes from Smithsoniella earleae, assembly GCA_032356285.1. Taxonomy (NCBI): domain Eukaryota; kingdom Viridiplantae; phylum Chlorophyta; class Ulvophyceae; genus Smithsoniella; species Smithsoniella earleae. Next base: position 548 of record JAULKQ010003403.1, read on the forward strand.
CCTTACCCACCTCGGCGAGGACGTCGTAGTACGCCGGGGTGTTGCGGCCGAGGTACTCCTCGATGCTCGCGAACTCCGGCGCCACGATGTGATCTCGAGCGAGCACGAGAGACTGGAGCGCCCGCGACATCCGACCGTTCCCATCTTTGAACGGGTGGACCATCACGAGGTCGAGGTGTGCCATCGCTCCACGGATGAGTGGGTCGAGACCGGATGCGTCGTGATTGAGCCACTCGACGAGTTCGTCGACGAGCGCGGGGACCTCGTCGAAGTCGGGTCCGTCGTAGACGGTCTCGTTCGTGGTGGTCGACCAGACGTAGACCGGTCCGCTCCGCCAGCGACCCGGCCGGCTTCCGAGGTCGTGCTTCATCATCATGAAGTGCAAACTGCGGATCACGTCGACGCTGTACTCGAAGTGCTCGTCCTCTGCGAGCGCGATGACGTACGTCATGGCGTCGCCGTAGTTCTTGACGGCGAGGAAGTCGTCCCGGTTCGCCTCGTCCGGTACGCCGTCGGCCGCCGCTGCCAAGGCGTCGTCGAGTGAAACGTGGTGGCCTTCGATCGAGTTCGAGGCCTGGATGTTCCGGGCGAACGCCGTGCGGCGAAGCGGTCGGAGCCAGCGCCGAGTCGGCGCCAGAACGCGCGCTGTCGACGAACGGATCTCGGTGATCTGCCCGATCACTTCGGTCTCCCGACCATCTGGTTCAGGGCACGCAAACAACACAGCGGTAATTCCTTAACTTTCGGAACTCTCAGCCTATTCCGTAAGTAAGCGAATAAGCGCGACTGGTTGTCCACAGGCCAAGATGACCCGGATTACGACACCGCGTCGGCGCCGAAAGACCGTCGGCGACCCCACAACGATCACACCTGTCGCCGCATGCGGGAGAGTGCCGAGGTGAAGTCGGGGTTGTGGAGCCGGAGGTGAGGCCAGCGTTCGGCGAGGTGGGCGGTGGCGGTCGGTTCGTCCCAACCGTGGTGGTGCATCAGCCACGCCCGCAGCACGAACCCGGTCCGGCTCTGGCCGTGGTGGCAGTGCACGACCACCTCGCGGCCCTCGGCGAGGAACGCGTCGATCGTCGCGACGGTGTCGTCGATCACGGTGTCGAGGTCGGGGTTCGCTCCCGGCTGGTCGATCAGAAAGACCGACCTGCGGACCGGGTGACCGTCGAGGTCGCCGTCGGTGCGGCACAGCGAGATGACCGCCCGGTCGGGCGACGTCGCCGCGGCGGCACCGAGATCGGCAGCGAACAGACCGGGCGCGATCTCGGTCGGGCCCGCCGGCGACCCGAGCGATTCCATCGGGGCCGGCTGCCTCCCGACCAGACGGAGTGCGATCTCCTGGAGGTCGGTGAGGTCGTAGGTGCGGGCGCCGTCGGCGGTCGTGACGCTCCCGTGCACGTAGGTGGTCCACCGGCTCGGGATCGTCTGGATCCCGTAGACGGCGCCGGCCAGGCCACCCGCCACCGCGGCGACCGTGTCGGTGTCACCGCCGAGTTCGATCGCGGCGATCACGGCGCCGGCGAACGTGTCGGTGGTGCGCACCGCCCACACCGCCTGGGCCAGGCATCCCCACACCGACCCGTTGGGCACCTCCATCGCGTCGGGCGTCCAGTCGGGGGCGAGCATGCGGCCATACCGGTCCTGGTCGGCGGGCAGCGTGTCGAGCATCTCGCCGAGTGCGAGGAAGGGGTCCTCGCCTCGCAGGGCCGCCCGCACCATGACGTGTGGATCGCCGTCCCCCACCCGGCAGCGGGGTCGCCATGGGTGATCGCGGAGGTGGCCATCGCCGCGTCGATCGACGCCTCGAGCGAACCGCCGGCGAAGTGGACGGCGGACGGGGTCGATCGCATCAAGCTGCCGTTGCCCGCACCACCGCGTGGGTTTGCGGCGAAGTGTCGGCCGGCGGCCTCGTCCCACGACCGACCGGATCGGAGCACCGACGAGGTCTGCACGCCGACGTCCTTGGCGCGCGACGCCCACACCCGGAAGCGCTCGAACAGGTCGGCACCCTCCACACCGCCGTGGGCGAGGATCGACTCGGCTTGGACCAGCGCCATCTGGGTGTCGTCGGTGAACTCGCCGGGCTCCCAGCCGAACCCGCCGACACCGACCATCTCACCGATCCGCCCGATGACGGGTCCGGGGAACCGCTCGCCGTAGGCGCCGGCCGGACCGAACTCGAACGGCGCGCCAAGGGCGTCTCCGACGGCGGAGCCGACCACGGCCCCGATCGCTCGCTGTGTCATGGAGGGGTTCATCGCTTGCTCCGTTCGTTCGGGATGTTCCGCAGGCCTCGCCTGTTCAGCCGGAGCGAGCCAGAGCGGCGTGTTGCTGATATGCGAACTGCAACGAGCGGTTGACGAACCGTTTGACGTCCTCAGTGGACGCTGACCCCACACCCTCCGGGATGTCGACCGTCGGGGAGACGTAGAAGGTCTGCCACGGGACCGCCACCTCACGACGCTGCCGAGACACCACCCACGTGATCAAGGATCCGAGCCAGAGGTAGAACGCCAGCACCGGACTGGCAGCGAGCATCAGAACGGACACGCCCCATCCCACGAAACTCAGCGTGTGCGCCGTTCGGTAACCGTCCTGTTTCTTGGCCGCCCGAACGGTGGCGTCGTGAACGAGCTCGCACGATCGGATCGCCCACTTCTCGATCGCCCCGCCCTCAGCGAGTGCAGCGCTGGCCGCTCGTACATCATCTCGTGGCGGCCTCAACGACGCGACCCAGCCCGCGACCGACCGGGTGGGTAGGAGTCGCTCCCGTCGCCAGGCGGCAAGGTCGGCCACCGGTTCGCGCAGCAACCATCCCGTGTGGACCGCGAGCATCTCGGACCCGTGGTCCGCGAGTTGTGCGATCGCGGCGTTCAGGGCGTCGCGCAGTTGCGGACTACCCCACTGCTGCTCGATCGCCAGCCGTGCGAACTGCTCCTCTTCCCTGAGCCGCTCGAACGTCTTCACGTCCGGCGTGCTCCAGGCCGTGCTGGCAGATGTCAGACGCGAACGGAGCGAAGCGGAGACAGCGTCCGTGAGCTGGCCGTAGCACGGCGTCCCAGACGCACGCTCGACGATGGCTCGTATGTCAGCGAGCGCCCACCCCGAGAACGGAACGGTCGCGATCGCGTCTCGAACGACGCCGTCGAGCCCTGGGCGATCCCTGTTCGCCTCGATGAGCGATCCCAGGTCGACGGGGCCGAGCCTTCGTCGCCCAACGAGCTCGATGACCGTCGCGTCGCCCAGTCCCGAGAAGATCGCACCCGGACCCAGACCCTGCGGTTCGCGGCGCTCGGGGGAGACGCCCATGATCCCGGCGAGGTGCCTGCTCGCCTCGACGCTCCCTTGCGACGCCAGGGCGAACAGCTCCTTGTAGATGGGAGCGTCCATGTCCCATCGCGCTTTGACGTCTCCGTCGCCCAATCGCTCGGCGAGTCGGCGGGCGGACTCGTCGAGCATTGCTGATCGGTCGGCACTCGTCGGGCCTCTTCGATCACCGGCCGCAGCCGAGTGCTCGACGCTGGCCAATGTTTCCGACAACGCAGCGGCGATCGTCGGCTCGATGTCGTCACTCCGTTCGACCGCTCGTCGCAACTGCTCGACGTGGTCGCGACCGAGGCGACGGATGGAGCGTTCGGCCGTCACGAGTGACAACGCGATGTCGTCCATCGCCCCGCTCGACGACCGCTCCGAATCCGATCGTGCTGCACGGCGGACCCATGCGCGGACACGCTCGAGTGCCACGTCGTCCGAACGCTCCGTCGGACCCACGCCGATGGCGTCGATGTCCTGCGTCTCGAGCAGATGGTGTACGACCGTCGAGAGGTCGTCGAGCGTGCTGTCGGTCTGCTTCGCCACGACCAGCACGCCCGAGGGCATGATCTCGTTGAGCCGTCGGAGGAGTTCGAGGTCGGCTCGGGCGGCGCCCGGGGGAACGCCGATGACGAGAATCGACGCATTCGCTCCGGAGTCGGACCATTGGGCGACCAGCCGCTCGGGCTGAGCGAGCGCCGCCTCGTCGACGCCCGGGGTGTCGACGAGTGTGATCCCGACAGGTAGCGAGACTTCCCCGCTGAACTCCGCCTCGACGAGATCACCCGACGACCGCTGGAGTGCCTCTCGGAACAGCGACGGAACGGTCGGCAGCTCCACGGACTCGCCGGAGGAGGTCCGGCCCCGAGCGCCTGCAGGTCCCGCCTTGATGCTGACCACCGCCGCCGTCTCGGCCTTTGCTCCGGCCGCGCACACATCAGCGCCGATCAACTGATTGATGAACGTGGACTTTCCCCGGCTCACCAGGCCGACGACAGCAACACGAAACTCGTCGTGTTCGAGCCGGCGGACGGCGTTGAACAGGCGATCACGGTCGTAGCCGATTCCCAGACCATCCAGCGTCGCGGCGGTGGACTGCACGCTCCACTCGAGCGAGGGCGTCACAGCACGTGTCCGAGGCGCTCGATGATGCTGTTCGCCTGTTCGAGCGCTTGGCGTCTCACCGTTGGGTCCGCCGCAAGCCGCTCGACCCGTTCGAGGTCGGCTCGGTGGACCGCTGTCACTTGGTCGACCTCGGATCGGAAGCGTCGGACGACTCCATCACCCCACTCGAACGTGGTCTGCCGCAGCCGCTCTGCGCTGTGCTCACGCTGACTGGTCAAAGCGCTCCGAAGCTCCGACCGACTTCCCTCGGAGATCGAGTTCTTCGTCAGCATTGCCGCCCCACCGGTACCTGCCAGCAGTCCCATCGCTCCACCGGCTGCGGCTCCGATCAGCCACCCCACCGGGCCCATGGCGAGCAGCGCGATGCCGACGCCACCGGCGAGCGAACCGCCGACCAACGCGCCACCGATCGCGGTGGCCGCTCCCGCTCCGGCAGCCGTCGCCCAGTCCGGACCGGTCGAGACTCCGGGAAGTCCAGCGGTTGTGTCCGCCCAGTCGAGAGTCGCCGCCTTGTTGCCGGACGACTCGGAGAGACGGCGTTGCACGCCGAGCTCTTCGAACAACTGGCGGCTGATTCGTTCTTCGTGGATACCCGTCGAGCGGGACAAGGCATTCGACGCCTTGGAGGCCGCCGTCTCGAGACGGACGCGCAGCTGGCGTTCGATTCGCACGAGATCCTCGGCCTTGGCCGCGGACTCGAGTTCGTTCAGAGCCACGTCGAACGGCTGGGCGAGCACAGGACGAAGTTCGATTCGGATCTGCTCGGCGACTCGCCTCGTCTCGGCCTCGATGTCGCTCACGAGTGCACGGGCCCGCTCGAGGTCGGCCATGCGCTCGGCCTTCGCCGGCGCGAGTAGGTCCGGCTTCTCCAGGAGGTCTCGGCGCTGGACGGCGGCGTCGAGCAGGATGTCGCGGGCGACGGCGACTCTTCGTTCGGCTCCGGTCAGCAAGTGAGGGAGGGCGTCGCGCGCCAGGAAGGACTCGAGTTGTGATCGCAGGGCTTCGACTCCCGAACGCTCGTAGGCCTCTCCGTCGTCAGACTCGATCGCATCGAATCCGTCGCGTGCCGATACGCCGATGACTTGAGGTCGTTCGCGGATCGACTCACCTCCGGCGTCCGAAACGACGTCCTCGATGTAGTCGATCATCTCCGATCGCGTCTCGGTCGACGACCAATGGTCGGGAAAGAAGTTGCAGACCAAGAACGCCTTGTCGACGCCCCGGCCACCGAGCGCCCGGAGCAGTCGCATCTCCTCTCCACTCGGGCCCGGCGGTGAGCAGAACACGAAGACGGCCGCCGCAACTCGGTCGAGTTCGGCGAATGTGAGTTCCTCGTAGAGCGCGGCGTCTTCCGGATCATCGAGGCCGGGGGTATCGACGATGCGAAGCCCTTCTGGGAGCCACTCGATGGGAAGCTGTTGTACGACCCGGATCACCTTGTTCCGGCCCGAATCTTTCCGCGCCGCCCGCTGCGTCGCCATGTCGGCGGCCGCTCTGGCGTCAGCGGTCTCCTCGACCGTTCCGTCCTCCCGAACGATGAACGACCGGTGAGGCCCGCTCTCGATCCACACCGGTACAGCGGTCGCCGGCGTCACACTCACGGAGGACACCGTCTGGCCGACGAGCGCATTGACCAGCGTGCTCTTGCCTCGCTTGACGTTCCCGAAGATGCCGACTTCGATCGTGCTCGATTCCAGACGGCGTCGGGCCTCGGTGAGCAGCGTCGCGATCGGGGACCGCTCGTCGGAATCGTCCGGCAGTCCGATCTCGTTCTCGAAGTCGCTGCGTGTTCGTATGAAGTCGCTCGTCAGTTGATCGAGCTCACGGCATGCGTCGAGCAGCCGCGTGCGACCGATCCGATACTCGTCGAAGGTTCTCATTTTCCCGCCCCCGCTGGCACTGGTGAGCTCAGACTAACCGAAGATGCGGCAAGTCCGTAGGTGCACTCAGGTGCCTCAACTCCGCGGTGGGTCTTCGAGTTCGGTGGAGCCGCCGAAGTAGATGCTGAGGACGTCTCGGTACTGCTCGGTCACCGTCCGTACGGTGCGGAGCGCGTTGGTCAGCTCAGCCTGGTCGAGTGTCTCGGCGACGAGGTCGATCTCGGCCATCAGCGCGCCGGCGGCGTGGACCAGCTTCACGTACGGCGAGTTGGCATTGATCGAGTTGATCTCCTGGAACAACCCCACGTCGGGTTCGACGCCACCGGCGATCACGCTGAACACCTGAGCGGTGGCGACCTCGGCATCGACCAGGCGTACGTAGAGCCGGACGTCGCCCGGTGCGTCGAGCGGGTAGTCGCCGTCCTCGTCGCGCTCCACGTCGTCGGACTGCAAGAACTCACGCAGGAGCTCCTCCAGCCGCAGGCGGTCGCCGCCGAGCGGGTCGTACGGCATCAGCACGGCGTCGAAGTCGTGTGACCGGATCGCCAGCGGCGACGTCCGATCCCGTGGGAACACGAGCGTCAGCGTCGAGAACGTGACCGGATCGATCAGATGCGCCAGGCGGCGGAGGTCGAACAGGACGGGCCCGGCCGAGACGTCGACGGCCACCGGCACGGCGACGGTCGTCGGCGGGAGGTCGGGCCACGGTGTCGACAGCACGAGTCGGCCGGCTGCGAGTTCGAGCCAAGCGACGGTGACGTCGGGTGCCTGCTGACCGAAGGGTGGTGCCGACGCCGCGCTGATCGCCTCCTGGAGAAGCCGCACGTCGATCCGCGCCGTCACCCCTTCGACGTCGTCGACGAAGGGCCGCCAGTCGATCCGTTCCCCCGGGTGTGCGAGCACGTCGATCGCGACGTCGTCGGTCTCGAGCCGGACGACGCGGTCGCCGTCGGCGTCGGTGGTGACGACGAACGTCGAGTCGGCCGGATCGCGCCAGCGGAGCACTCACGGGTTGATCGACAGCGTGAACCGGTCGCCCTCGAACTCTCCCCGTACGGGACTGCCGGTGGTGCGATGTGCGACCAGTTGCGCCCCGTCGGTCGCGATCCATGTTCGCTGCTCGTCCTCGCACTCGAGGAGGAAATGGCCGTAGACGTTGTTCTCGCTCGGAATGAGGCTGCGCCACATCCACTCCGTGAGTGCGCGCCATTCCTCGGCGCTGATGCTGATCCTGATGTCGTTCATGTTCCCGCCCTTTCGACCGACATCATGCCCGAGGGGTGTCGCGACGTTCGGGGAACTAGAGCGACATGGACGTGGGTACGTGCATGACTCGCCTACCGTCTCGCATGTGATCCCGTGGGACTCTCCGGAACTGGCCGTCGCATCGGATGACGCCCGGACCGCCCGATACCGACGTCTGCAGTCGTGGCATCGAGAGCACGTGCTGGGCGTGGATCCGGGGACCTACCGGGACCGGAACGGAGTCGTCCGCCTGCTCGGCAGCCTTCTTCCCGACGAAGCGGTCTCGGAGCATCCGGGCCTGAACTTCCTGTCCGACGAGATCACCCGCTACGCGACCGAACGTGCCGAGATCGTGGTCCGTGAGGGTGGCACCCTCGAAGAGCACCGCCTGTTGCACAATCTGTTGTCGAGCATGCCGCTGTGCTTCAACATCTTCGGGAAGGTCCGGCACGACCCCGTCCTGGCGGCGACGTTCGTACGGTCGGTTCTCGGTGTTCCAGCCGAATCCGTCGAACTCGTCGAATGTGAATGGACTCCTCGCGAGCCGGGGTCGTTGATCGGTGACCGCACCGCGTTCGACGCTGCCGTGGTCGTCCGTTCGGAGCAGGGTCGTCGGCACCTGATCGCCGTCGAGACCAAGTACACCGAACCGTTCAGCCGAACCCGGTACGGGGCGCGAGCGCATGACGCCGGCCGATATCGGGAGGTCCACAACGCCTCGGGCTGGTTCGATCCCGACGACTACGACGCCTTGACCGAACCGCCGACGAACCAGTTCTGGCGCAACTGTCTGTTGGCAGCCAGCGCGGTGCGATCGGGTGAGTTCGACTCGGCGGAGGTCATCGTGATCGCCTTGCAGGACGACCCGGGTGCGGCGAAGGCGCTGACCGGTCTCCACCGCCACCTGCGGAGGCCGGAGCTGTGCCGAATGGTGTCGCTCGAGCACATCGTCGACACCAGTGCGCCGATACCCGGTCTCGCGGACTGGGCACACGACTCCCGACGCCGCTGCATCGACCTGCCCCACTGACGAAGCCGTCGCTTACGTCGGACGGAGCTCCAGTTCAACGACAGCACCGCTGTGATCGGTCAGCCGATGACCGTCGACCACGTTGTTCCAGCTGTCGACCCCGACGAGGGCGAAGTGGTCGCTCACCGCGACATGGTCGATGAGCCACCGGACGCGTTCCCCGCCCGACGTCGGCGCAGCACCGCCGAACAGTTCCACGTCGTCGCGGAGCGCCGGAGTGGTGATCGCGTCGATGCCGGAGCTCACCCAAAGGGTCAGAAGATCCCGGCAGCGACTGGTTCAGCAGTCGCGGGCGAGGACATCCACGACCTGATGGAGGTCGTACGTGTCGGCGACTTCTTGCGCTGAGGCGGCACGACCGAAGTCACGACACATCAGTTCTCGGCCTTCAGCGCCGATCGCGTACCAGAAGCTGTCCGTGAAGGCGAGCGTCGCCTGCTGCGGAGCATCTTCGTGCGCCCAGACGCCGCAGCGTGATGACTCGAACTGTAGGCCTTGCGCGAGGCGAACCGTTCCCCCCGCCGCTCCATAGTGGTTGTCTTCGATATCGGTCGAGCCGATCCGGTTCGTCTCCCAGTAGCAGTTCGAACCGTCGCCGGTGGAGATGTACAACCCGGCAGGGATGTCAGCACCGACAATGTGGATACCGTCGCCGGCGAGATGGAACGGGCCCGAGGCCGGCGGTGCGGCTGCCACGGTGGCCTGCCACGGCAGGGTCGTCGTCGGGGGAGCGGTGGTGGTCGTTGATGTGGTCGTAGTGGTCGACGGAAGTGTGACGACGAGCATCGTCTGCGCTGGGGCTGCGTCATCCGGCTCCGCGATCTCGGGGGCGGCTGTGTCGTCCGCTGCCGTGGTGACCGCTGCTGCTGTTGGTCTGTCAGTACTGGTTCTGGTTGAGGTCTGGTCACCGACGACGTATCCGCCAAGGCCACCAATTGCGGCAGCGACGATCGCGGCGGTCCCTACTACCGCTGTCGAATGCTTGGCCCTCGACGATGCCGAGCCATCTGCTTCGACGGGGATCTGCGGCTGGCAGTCATGACAAACACGCTCGCTGACGGCGCGCTGCCGCAGGTCACTCACCTCGCCATCGGTGATGAGGAGGCGTCCGCCCGCCTTGCGTCGGTTGGGCTTGTGAAGGCAGCGGGGTTGATCGGTGAGCGCGAGGGCTATCCCGATTACGTTCACCCCGCCTCAGGAAATCGGGTCGAGCTAAAAGGACTGTTCGTCGACAATCCCAAGCTTGAGCTCAAGCGACCACCTACTCCTCGTGAGCCCTCGGCCCGCCTCAAGGAGAACGTGACCATTGATGTCGTTGACGCAGCCCATGATGTTCTTCTTGTCGCTGCGACACAGCTGCGAATCAGCGCCGACGTTTGTATGCCCGAGATCGTCGATTTGGGGATCTTTCCGGTGATCGACTGCATTCGCGCTCGAGATGATCGATTGGCGGCGTCGCCCGGACGTTGGATAGACGGAGTCCCCAAGGTGTTGAGCAACCCTGGTCGGAAGAGGTTGCTCTCAAGCGGATGGGTGAGCGACTCAGACTTCGAGAAGGACACAAACTTCGGCAAGCTGAATCGGATCCCATACCCCCCGCTGGTACGGTTCTTGCAGAAGCATGGTTACCGGACTCCGCAGCAAAGGCGGTGGGGAGGCCCAATGCCATGAGCGTGATGTTCGTCGTCAGTTCCCGGGAAGCACTCCGCTACATCTTGGACAACAACGTGATGGCCTTCAAGCCGAACGTGAAGACTGGGATGCTCGCCGAGGGGACTGAGTTTGTGATCTACACGACTCGCGGGGCGTACGGGAACCCGACGAATGACGGTCCTCAGCTGCTCGCCCTTGGGCGGCTTGTCTCAGGCCTGGAGGAAGTGCCTACAACGATCGATGGCACGACCTACCCCAGGCGGTGTCGGTTGTCGATTGATTGGCAACTGCCGTGGCGAGACGGCCTCGACTTTCGAACACTCATCGACGACCTCCCATTCGTCGGCGGGGCGAAGAGGTTTCCAAGCGTGGTCCACCGCACGATCGTCACTGTGCCCGAAACGGACTTCGCAGTAATCCGACGAGCGGTCAAGAAGGAGCTTTCTCGGCGGGGCTGACCGCCAGTTGGTTGTAGGCACGCCAGTCGAAGGTGCTCCCTTGAGAGCTGAGTCTCAGCCGACCGACGGGCCTTGCCGCTTGATCGAAGTTGAGCAGCGCTGCTTGAAAGCTGGTGCGCGTCGCGTTGGTGGCAGCCAGCGGGCATTCACCACTCGAGTGCGCCGACCCTGAGCCAACTGCGCTCCCGCTACCCGCCGCGATGACCCGCACCAGCTGCGACATCAAAGCCTTGGTAGACAAACTGACGCCACATCGGCCCCACTCGTCGGCTGCCACTGGCGACGCCGTCACATACGCGGCGAGCGCGTCAGTCAACGTGCCGATCTCGCCCACGCAGGCCTCACGATGTGACGACGAGGGTGGAGCGAGGAGGAGACGACGATGGTGCGCGTCGAGCGAGGCGACGACCGCGTCTCGGCTCGCGCTCAAGAAGTCGGCGATCGACCCGGCCCACCCCAATGCGCGTCCGCAGACAACCGCTCACCTAAATTCCCGCCAGGTTGCATGAGTCGGCAACGTAGCCCAGCCCGGGTGGGTGCTCGACATGTACCCGGCTCCACGTCGCAGAGTTCCGGCGATGGAGCAGGTCGGGGCGTCGACCTGGCCTCGCAGCCAGGCCACGGCCGCCCTGGGCACTGGCGAGACCGACACTCCGTGCCTATCGTGCCGCGGTGGGCGAGATTCAATACACACCGAGGGGCCAGACCGGATACGAGTGCGCGGCGACGTCGACCGGCGGCCTGACGTTGGTCATCGAACGCGATCAGCTCGAAGCTGATCCTGCGGCGCGCGGCGACGAAGCGCTGACGCACAACGAGAGCCTGGTCCGAACGCTCGATGCGTATGCGGCCAGCGAATTGGCGAGTCGCCGCGCCCGCAAGAAAGAGAGGAAGGCTGCATTTCTCAAGAGCGCCGAGTTGCACCACAAGGTCGCGGTCGACCTGATCGACTTGATCGACGACCTCGGTGACGAAGCGCGAACGGCGTGGTGCTCCGGGTGCCTATCGAAGACCGAGCACCGTCACGTGACGCGCCGCTCCCTGACACCGGATGCGTGGATCTGCTCCGGTTGCGGTGCAGCCACAACCCCGTGTCTGTGGCCGCGCTGCGATCACTTCGCTGTCCGAAAGCCAAAGGCGTTCCAGCTCGGCAAGTACTGCGCTGAGCACGTCCACGCCATACCGGGGTTCGAAAAGCTTGACGCCGACCTGACGACCATTGACGAGTACTCGAAGTGGCTCGACTTTGACAGCAAGCACGCCAAGCAGATCACCGCCCTGACCGGCGGTGTCCTCGGCGGTGCGCTGGTCGTCGCGCCGCTCTTCGTCGCGGCCGCTCCTGCGATCGGCGGCGTGATTGGAGCCTGGGGCACCGGCTTCAGCGGTGCCGCCGCCTCGAGCCACGGACTGGCGATGCTCGGCGGCGGCGCTGTCGCGGCCGGCGGTGCGGGCGTGGCAGGGGGAACCGCCGTGGTGACTGCCGCGGGCGCAGGTCTGGGATCAGCTGTCGGTGCGTCGGTGTCGTCCTCCTACGCCGGAGACGACAAGTCATTCGCAGTACAACGGCTGGCAACTGGGAGCGGGCCGACCGTGATCTTCTCGAGCGGATTCCTCACCGAGAACCAAGACGGCTGGGGCGAGTGGCAATCAATCATCGAGGCCCGATATCCCGACGCGACGGTCTACCGGCTGCGTTGGGGTGCAAAGGAACAACGGGACCTTCGGGCGCTGATGGGTCGAGAGGCTGGCGGGAAAGCCGCCATCGGCGGCGCTGTCAAGGCAGCGAGCAGGGCGACCAAGACGGCTCTCAAGAAGATCGGGCTGATCGGCGCCGCCATGACAGTTGGTGAGATCGCCAAGAACCCGTGGTGGGTCGCGCGAACCCGGGCCAACATGACTGGCGCCGTGCTCGCCGACCTGATTGCGAGAACGCCGACGACCGATTACGTCCTGATCGGACACAGTCTCGGGGCGCGCGTCATGTTGTCAGCAGCCGAAGCATTGGGCGCCCGGTTCGAGAACGACACCACACGCGACCCGCAGATTCAGTCCGTTCACCTTCTCGGAGCCGCCGTCAGCGCGGACCACAAGCTCCTCAACGTTGGCAACGCCGTCACCGAACAGGTCTGGAACTACTGGTCGTCAAACGATCGGATCCTCAGCGCGGCTTACCGCAGCGGCGAGTTCGGCAAGAGGGCTGCCGGAGCGACCGGCTTCACCACGAAGAACCCACACGTGAAGAATCGGAACGTCTCACGATCTGTCGGGGGCCACTCGGAGTACGTCGACAAGATCAAGCTGCAGTAGCCGAAGCGATCACCCTTGCGTCGATCGGGGTGCCGGTAGCTCACTAACAGTCGTCGGCGCCCGCCACTGGTGACTGAAAAATCACGCCGACACGAAACTCCGGCGAAGCCGAGCCGCTTCACGGCTGCAATTTCCCTCACCACCCGCAGCGACGGGCTGGAGCCTGCGAGGTGGTCGTGTTCGAGGTGACAGAGAACCTCAACGACGTCGGCCGCGCCTGGGTGATTACGACGCCAGGGAAGTGCGCGAGCAGGGCAATGACGAATGCCGATCGCTTCACGTTCAGCCCGTCAGACGAGACGAGGAACGCTTGGTCGAGATGTCCGGTCCGCCGAAGGTGTTCCCAGGCCACGTCGACCATCCACCCTGGGACGAGCTGTGGCTCGCCGGCGCGGCGCGACTTGTCGGTATGGACGAGGACGCCGGCTCGAGTGACCTCGAGGATTTCGTTCGGTCGCCCGTTGGCAACGGTCAGGATCGTCGACGATCTCGACTGCACCTCCGACGCGAGTCGAAGGCACTCGTCCGACAGCTCCACTTCCTCCTTGGCCGTGGCCGGTCGAGAGACCTGGGTCGTCGGAGCAGCTTCGGACGCGTTCCACCAGAGCACCGTCAGTTCGTCCCGCCACGGCGAGCGTGACAGCGCCTCCAGCCTCGACGTCAATCGGTCTCCGACGGTGCCGCTACCGGCGACCAGGAACAGACGTGTCGTGCCGCGCGATGCACGAACCGCGGCGATGGGTCCGAGGCCGGCGCTCGCGAGGTCGCCCATCCGACGCTGCGCCTGCACGTTCGCTGTCGTCGAACGATCGGCGTGGTGATAGACGACGAGACCTTGACCCCGATCGGCGAACTCAGCGAGCTCGTCGACGTAGGCGTGCTTGATCGCCTTGTCCACGTGTCTGCCCTGGGAGTGGTTGGCGGGCCGGATGCCGTTGTCCGGATCTGCGAAGACCAGGTCGCAGCCCGACAGCGCTTGCAGCCCTCGATTGAGCCACGCACGTCGGTGGGCACAACGGTCGGCCCTGGCCGCTACCGGAAAGCTCTCGAACGTCAGGATCTCGTCGTCGAACCGGGTATCGGCCGGCAACGCGCCGGAGCGCTGCACCTCCGGTATCGAACGGCCGAGTAGGAGCACCGTTCGCATGCGGTCGTGGAGGTCGGGGTCGAGCGCACGAAGTCCTTCGCCGATCTGATTGCCCGGGTCGAGATACGTCACGTGGCGGCCATCTGCGTTGTGGCTCTCGTCGGGCGTTCGGTACCACAGCACCCCGAGCGACAGCGGCTCCGGGTCGGCATCGCACAGCCAGCGAAGCAGCGAGTACTTCAGGAAGTCCCCGACGTCACCCGCGTATCGATCCTGCACATCCCCTCCCGCTCGTGGTGCTCGGCTGCCCGTCGAACCTAGTCGCCGGTGATCAGACCGAGACCGACGACCCCGATGGACACAGATCGGTGACCGCGTCGGCCCGCTGCGATGCGACGAATCGAAATCCGGCTCACCGTGCAACACCCCCGCGTCATACTCACCGGCATGCAGTCGCGGAACACACCAGAAGAAGAGTCGGCATTCGTCGACCGGCTGATCGCCATCCTGACCCGTGAGCAGTACGCGTCGGCCCACGACGAGCTACGCCGCTACCTCGGGGATGAAGCGTTCACCGGGCGCTGGTTCGAGTACTTCGCCGACGACGCGCACCCGAACGAGATCACGGCGAACGATCTCCTCGCCGTGCAGATGCTCGGCGTCACGATCCCGCCCGAGGTCTCCATCTGGGTACTCGGTGACGGGTCGTCGACGATCACCGCACTGCTCGAGCAGGTGCCGGCTGACATCGACATCTGGGAGGCGACCGATCAGCATTTCGCCGTCCTCGAAGAACTGTGGGAGGTGCTCGACACGGCGTGCTGGCCGGCGCCGTCCCCGGGAAACGGGATGGGAGCGACGAAGAAGTCGAAGCTGATCGCTGCCAAGCGACCGCGAGTCGCGCCCGTCCTCGACCAGGTGGTCCGCAACGCCCTCGGCCCGGTGACCAACTACTGGGACGCGTTCCGCCGTGCGTTCAGCGAGCCGGAGTACCGCCTGATCGAATCCATCGCCGCAACCGGTGTCCACGATGTCTCGCTCCTGCGAGCGGTCGACATCGTCGTGTGGATGTCGCAACAGCACCCATCGCAGCCGAGCGGGACCGCATGAACCTCGACGCGCTGGTCTGATTGGCCGCAGACTGGCCAAGAGCGACGGTCTCGAGCGTCAGGAGCTCGGTTCGCCGCCGTCGCCGGTCGAGCGGACCCAGAGGGACTGCTGCGGGAACGGGATCTCGATGCCCGCCGCATCGAGGTCGCGCTTGACCCCGCCCCTTACCGCTCGGGCGACCGCCCACTGGTCGGCCGGCGCACACTTCACCGCGAGCCGGATCGAGACCGCCGAGTCGCCCAGCCGCTC